>JANHAO010003792.1:0-25439 GCA_026873985.1 Saraca asoca | reverse complement strand
AGCTTGAGCATCTAATTTTGCGCCTGAACGTGAATTTTGTTGTACAATTTGAAGACATTCGACGAATTCAAATTCATGCCATAACCCCAATATTAGTTTGGATTCGTTCTTATACTTGCAATTTCAAGCTTCATGAATTACGGGGCCATGATACAAACTTCAGAGTTCATAAAAAAGAGTTACTTAGTTAAGGTTATTTGATTAGTTACTGGTTCCTTGATAAAAAAGGTCGTATATTTGACGCTAAGACTGAAAATATGCTTGGTTGGCTTGATGTTGATTAAGTAGAAAATAAAATCGAGAATCAGAAGTACCATTATTTAGAAAGCAGGAAATTTGAATTGAAGTCCGGATATAAGAATATTTCAAAATTCCGCTTATCCGTTATTTGCTTCTTTTCCTTGTACAAATTTCAACAATAAGACAAAGTGATATGGACATGAATATTTTATAATCTTCATTCTAAGTTTTTTTTGTCATTTTTGCCAGTCATTGGTTTAGTCACAAAGATTGTGAGGTTTGAATAGTGGACTTGAAAAGATATGGAGAATTTCCAAGATCAGCCACCCCCTCCGGGCGTTTATTCTTGGCCTAACTGTATAACTCCTTCACTTCAATCTATCACAGGCCCTCCACAGCCTTCTGAGATGAGACCTGTGTATCATTCAAACTATGCTGCAAGCCATCCGTATTCTCTTCCCCCTTCTAATATAACCTTCCCTCACACTAATCAGGGTGTCTATACTTATGGTTCTCCTTCACCTCAGTATCAAAATCCTCACAGTGCTTCTCCTAGATCCCATAACTTTCAGCATGGACATTTCTCCCAATCTGGACCTGGTACTTCTCAATTCTTCATTGCAGAGGCCCATTATGCTGTAAATTCAACTGGGGTTCATGTTGAAGGAAACAATTTCCAGTTGCAATCAGAAAGTAGTCAAGCTTGTAGTCAACAGAGTTTGCCTCTGTTAAAGGAGCCAATTACAATTGGCAACAGCGAGAAGCAGACAGATGTAGGGCAACACAGAGCAACAACCACTGAGCAACAAGAACAAAATCAAATTTCAAAAAGTGAGCAAATGCCACAGCAGAAGGATGCAAAAGTACCTCAAGAAATAAACCAGGTTCATGGAAAATATCAGACGAATAATGGGTATAAAATTTCAGCAGTATTCCAAGAGTCTGATGTCAATCTTCTGCAGGAAGTGCATGAAGGTGCAGTGAATGTTTCTGATGAAGCCAACAAGTGCTCCAGGGTACAATCAATCAGTGCATGTGATATTGATATTGCTGCTCAGGATGCTGTCCTCCGTGAGCAAGTCTGTTTACATCTCCTTATGTTAGTTGAATTTAAAATTTTCTCCCCCTTGTATCTTTTAATCAATTTGAGTTATTTTGGATTTGTTTGCACTGATAGGAAATTGCAACCCAAAGCATCATAAGAAGTCAAAGGTCTGTAGTCATTTATTCCTTAGCAAAATTCTTTCTGTGTTTTAAACCAATTAATAGTGAAGTGATAAAGTTAGTCTTACAAGGTTGGCTGCTTGTGTTATGTTATTTCAGACAGGCAAGAGGTGTGGGCTCACCTCCTGAAGATAATTTAGATATCTTCTCAGAACGTCGTGACCCCAATGCCTTGAAGGTGCATAATTGCACATTCCTGTGGACCTGCTTTAGTCTATATTGCCATAAGCAATATTAGTATTAACTATTAACTGACAGTGTACAATCTCTTTCTTATTTATTTTTTAAAAAAGGAACATCTGTTGAAGATGGCCACAGACCATAGGGCTGAAATGGCTGTTAAGCGTGGGAAGGCTACACGTCAGGAAGAAGGTTTTTAATTTTGTTACTTTACCCAAGTTTATGTACGTGTCTGTTTTCTTTTTGTTTCTTCCCTCGTCAATGATCTTACATTAGTGTCTACATGCTATTGGTTGACAGCTGATAACATTTATCCTTATTTATGTATCTATCCAGATGTAAATAAGGCGGTTCATCTGACGACACTATAAACATAGAAAAGAGCCCTTATTTACAAAGACTTAATGTGTGATGTCACTATAATCCATATTATTTCTTTGGGGTATATACCAACCTTTCTTCTGTATCAGGTAACACAGAAATAGGAAATGGTTATGGTGTACCTGGTGGAGGTGCCTATAATGATGCTTCAAGGCTTAATGTTACTCCAGGTAGAATCAGTTGTAGATATTTCACTGATTTTGCAGCACCATTTTTAACTTCTTCATCCTAATGATAATCCAGTGAGTATATTTTAACTTCTTGTTTATTCTGGAACTGTGCAGTAGGTAGTGATGTGGTGGGCCAGCCTAATCTGAAACTTGATGGGGGTTCAGAACAGAAGCCCGCAGCTAAAGAATTGCCTGAATACCTCAAGCAGAAATTGAGAGTTAGGGGTATTCTTAAAGATGATATAAATTCTAAAGATCTTGTAAGATTCTTCTTGTTCATTTCTCCTAGCTATAAGTTCCTTTCTATCCTTCTATTTCATTATTTGTATTCTTTTGATTGGGGAACCATTAATGTTGTAAACTATAAAAAGTCTTTATTACAAAATTAGTGTTGCAAGTTTCATGTGGCTTTGAGCTCAGTGATATATGAGAGCTTTTAGAGTTTCTAGGATTGTTGTTCAAAACTTCTAATATAGAATCTATTTTCACTTCTCACATCTAAAAGTTTGATTTCACAGTATATTTTTTTCCAATATTTCCTTTCCAAGTACCTTATAGTCCCACTCTATTTGAATTTCAGAAGGCTGCTTCAGCTGAGCCTGTGGACAATGGGAAGTTGCCTCCAGGATGGGTGCGTACTGCTTGCGATAAGCAATCAATTTAACTATTTGGTTCCACTTGGTCTACTTTAAAGTAGGCAGACATTCAGAATCTTATTATCCTAGTACAAGACTTTTTGGAGTATGAGATCTTGGTTGAACAAAAAATCTTAAAATCTTCATATCATCTGGGTTGTATTACTTAATATCAATCTTTAGTAATTTTTATGCATTCAAAACAATAAAAAATGAAAAAGAAAAGGGAATTGATTTTAATTGTGAAAACCTTGATACCTTCATATATGGAAGAATATAGCTCATCTTATATTTTAAAGGTGACAAGTAAGAGATGTCGGATTTCTGGAAAGAAAAAAAAAGGTTTGTAACTAGGTGTAAAGCTTTATGAATTACCATTGTCCGCCCTATAAAGCAATAAGGGGGAGCAGACTCTTGTCCATGGTTTAATGTTTATGAAATAATAAAAGTGTCACAATAATTGTGCTCAACTTAGAGAATGGAATTGAAGTGACAGATGTTTTCAGGTTGAGCACATTTTCTGCTTCTTTATAGTCCAAAGGGTTCGAAGCAATATTACCTGCAAGTAATTAACATATGTTGCCTGATTTTATCTGTACTTTTTCTATATGTACAATTTGCTTTCTTGTGACATTACACTAGAATTCCTTTCAGTTTTATTTATCATTGGAAAAACAGAAAGCATATTCTTTTGTCTTTTTACTTGTATAAATTATGTAAGTCTACTATGTCTATGGGTTCAACAATATAGAATCTCTGTAGTAAAATAGTAAAATTTTCTTTCAGTGAAAATTTGCCTGCTCTTTAAGAATCTTTCACATGATTTAAGTAAAGAGATTTTTTAAGTGAAATTTTAGTCTTCCATTGTTTGTTTCAGGAACTTGTATGTGATTAGTAGCTTATATTAATTTCCCTGTAGGTAGAGGCAAAAGATCCAGCAACTGGTGCATCTTATTATTATAATGAAAATACTGGGAAGAGTCAATGGGAAAGACCTAAGGAATCATCCTTAACCCCACAATCTCCATCATATTTACCTCTTCCAGAAAATTGGGTGGAGGCATTGGATGAAACAACAGGTTAAAATCATACAATATATGTAGCTTGATTGTATAATTTGTTAATGATTTTTATTGCTCTATATTAACTATATTGCAGCATCAAAATCTAAATCATCTAAGATATATAAGATTGCATCCAGTCTCCTAAGAAATAATTTGAATTTCTTGTTTGTTGGGGTTACTGGGATACTTACTGGCATAGTAGGAATTGGAGTCTTCTGTTGAGTGTCGACTTCTTCCTTAAGTAACTTTTCTTATCATGGTTTGATAGGAATTCCTGACAGTTGTAACCATTTTCTATCATGATTAATTCAAGTTAATTGTAATCTTTATGTTTGCTGGTACTATTCCTATAGTGATAAATAATAGTCCAAGGTATATTTGTATGTCTAGTTCCATTTGGTAGAAAATCTATCTTTGATGGTGGGAAATTTAATATTGAATATTGAGAAAAAGCTTCTGGCTGTTTCTTTTTGCTCTCCTTTGTTCCCCATGTCCATGCATATATTTATTTACTTATTTCAAATTAGAGAAGATATTATTAATGAGAAAAGAGGAATGTATGACTGCAACAAACCACAAGGAAAAACCGATGAATCCTACATGTTCTCCTGTTTTGATTTTTGGCCCTTTTGCCTGTAGTGTTATGTGACCATTAGATCTACATTCATGCAAACCTTTGTGAAAACTTCGCCATTTTCTCTTCATCTATTCTATGCCATCTGGTGCCCTGGGAACGTGCAAATTCGGTAGATTTACTACTCATGCAAATAGAATATAAAATATAAAAACACGTGGAACAGTAATCTCTGGGATGTTTGTTGGTTAGGTCAGCTATTGGAATGCGAATAAGTTGACTGGTTGGTTGACCCACTTAGGACTTCATTTTAGCTGTTTAACTAATCATGGATGCCAAAAATATTATAAAATCACTCAAATTGTCTCATCATAGCATTTTTTCCCATTTCATGAATTTTGGTATGGTATCTTATATAACTCTGTTCTGTGTGAAAGGCCATAGGTATTACTACAATACAAAAACTCATGTATCACAATGGGAGTGTCCTAATTCAGCCCAGCAGGTTGTCTCAGTTCACTGTGATTTGCTGGGTTCAGTAAATGGAGGTAATCATAGCGGGGATGGCCAACAATCCAATTTACGGAAGTGCATGGGATGTGGTTGTTGGGGAGTCGATCTTGTGCAATCATGGGGTTACTGCAATCACTGTACAAGGTAGGATGGTGCCAGTTGCTCATTAGTACTCAATATTGTGGGATTCTTATTCATTCTACACTGCTACTTCTGCTCGAGATATTTGCCACATTTTTAGTGCTGTTGGAACTATTTGATTTGCATTAAAGGCACCTAAAGCATACATTGCTTGATCTATGTAAATAAAGAACATAAACATGGTATGCCTATATAGCAATAGGAATATAGGGGTAGATTGATATATGCTTAAAGTTGTGTTATAATATGTCAGATGCAATAAACTTTTCTGAGAAGATTCTGACTGTCTTTCTATCATGGGAAGAAAAGAAGATTGTGTCTCACTAGTTGTTTACCTGTTCTGTATAGAATTGTAAATTTTTTATATATAATTGCCTCCAAAATTTCAGAATAATGAGACCTGTCATCAACATATTTTTATTGTAATGCTCAAATGCTGCATGTGTAAGTTTCTTTTAGAATTATATTGGTTTCTAGATATGGAATGCCTTTGCCACTTAATAATAAAGTAATTTCTAAGCTCATCTTTGGTTATATCCTTCATTATCATTCGAACTCACTATAAATTAGGGACCATTTTTAGTAACATAAATGAATAATCCCTTAAGTTTGGTAAAATTTTTCACATTTTAGTAAATGGCTGCGTATGTTTTCCTTTTTACCATTGTACTGTCTTCTTATTCTCTCAAACCTCCCTTTATGTTTGTATTTCTGATATTCCCTTGTTTTCTTCATCCCTTAAAAAAAAAAATTGCAGAGTTTTGAATCTTCCACAATGTCAGTATTTGTCCACCAATTTGAATAGCCAGCAAAAAAGCAGTGCTTCACATTCCTCTGAAGATTCTGACAAGAAGGCTTCCAAGCAGAGGTATGCTGTCATATGAAGCTCTGAAACATTGATTGATTGTGTGGTGCTATTGAATTAAAGTTGTTGATACTATCCTGGGAGCATGAATTCTATTAAATAATTGAAGAAACAGAATCCTATTAAAAAGTAAATAGCCAGTTTAATTATCCATTGTTTGGAAGCCCTTTTTTCAACATTATAATTACCTGCAAAGTTTCTATAATAATAAGTAAACACTGTTCTTTGAATTGCCACAGAGGAGAATGTTCCTTTTTTTTTTTTTTGTGGGGGGGGGGGGGGGGGGGTGGGGGGGGGCTTAGACATTGAGATAATCCAAGAGCAATAAAGTGACATTTTGGAGATGCATATGGGATTCAGTGAGTTTTAGATGATGAAGAATAATTAATGGGTATCAGAGCATGAAATGTAATCTTTGCCATCAATTTTTGCCTGAAATCATGCGTCTGTAACTCTGGACCATTGATTGAATTGGATAGTACACTGGAAAATTTATTGGGAGATGAGAGTTCATTTTGAATTATCATATTCCATGAAATATACTCTTGACGGGCCTTGGGAGTTTGGCCTTAACATACAGAGTCTTGATGCTGGTTTGTCTGTGCAGGTCTGGTTGGAAACCTCCATCTGACAAGGGAAGTAGAAGAGGGGGCAAGAAACGTAGTTACACAGAGGATGACGAATTGGATCCCATGGACCCCAGTTCTTATTCTGACGCTCCTCGCGGTGGCTGGTATGTTCAACACACTATGCATCCTTCTACAAGGAGCAAATTGCCATTAGTGCTGAACTCGGTTGAAAATACGAAAACCTAAGTGGTAAATATCAGCTTTACATGATGATTTATTTCAGGGTTGTGGGCCTGAAAGGTGTGCAGCCACGAGCAGCTGACACAACAGCAACGGTATGCAGATTCCATTTTTAGTCTGAATATTTTATTCCTATTTCCACTTTGGCGCCTAGAAACACCAACATGTCCAAAAAAAAAAAAAAAAGCCCTACCCATGTCAAACAGCTAGTAGTATGATAATGAACAATTCTCTTGAAGATTAAAATTTTAGATTTGCACTTAGATAGTTAAGCGGATATCAAGCATATCTTGGACTCTTAGACTTAAAATCACTAAAGGATCCACTGTTCTTGTGAGTTTCAGGGACCTCTCTTTCAACAGCGACCATATCCATCGCCCGGAGCTGTCTTGCGGAAGAATGCTGAGATTGCGTCACAGAAAAAGAAATCAAACTCCAATTTTGCACCAATAACCAAGAAAGGGGATGGGAGTGACGGACTTGGCGATGCTGACTAAGACTTCTATGTCCACACAATACAAGTTCATATTTGATATTGATAATGCTTTTTGCAGCAAGTAAATGAGATATATGAGATAAATGTTATAATGTCCATGACATGACAAGGGATGCTTCTCAAGGGCAACACTGGAAGTGATGTTTTTATGACTTTTAAAGGCATATACTGAGCAAATTGTCACTACTTAATGGTGTAGGTGTGCAGAAGCTTGTCATTACATCAGGTAAGCTGGAGTTGATGTCTTTGAAGCATCCTGGCAGTAGGAGATGGGCAGAGAGAACCATCCTCTACTGAGTTAATATTTCACGAGAACCAAAAAATTAGGAAAGGACTTGTATGCCTTCCAGCATTCTAATCTGGTTTAAAATTGATGCAATGTAGCAAAAATAGGGAACTTTCACCTCATTAAATTGTTACAAATTGGAATGAAATGAAGTTTACACTATCTGGTCGCAAAATCGAACTTTTTCCCCAAGTTTAAGGTTTGTGTACATGATGTCAATCATAAAGCTATCTTTATTATTATAAACATTTTGTTTCTATTGCATTCTGTCTTAATTGAGGAAAATATGTCAAATTTCTTGAAATTGTATTTTTTTCCCTATATTTTACATTTTTTAGGAACTACGTACCCGGAGCCAGATTTGCTTTTGTTTTATATGCACCTTGTTTAATATTTTTCCTTTACAAGGTTTGTACAAAAATATAATATTTATATTTTTTACAACTTTTATCATAAAATCTTACAATTTTACACAGATTATGCATGCATCAACAATACAAAAAGTTGTAATTTAAAAAAAAAATTAAAATTTTGATTTTCATAGAAAATATAAAATGCGAAGATCTTTTACAAAAATTATAAAGCACTCATGAGTACCATCTTTTTTCGCCCCTGGGAGCAAATCCCTAAAATAAAGAAAATCACATTCGGAAAATTGTAAGGAGGAAATTCACCGAATAAGAGGAAAAATAATGAAAAAAATGTAAAATACCCTTTTTCATCTTGGGTGATTGGATTTTAATCCTCTTCCAGATTTGACTGGTTGGATTTCAGTCCATCAATTTTAAAAATTTGAAAATTAAAATCATAAATTATACAATATTGAAATTAACATCAATCATTTACTTAATTAATTATTTTATTAAATTAAGTGATTTTTTCACAAATTTTTTTTACATAAAATATAATATTATTATATATTAATTTATCATATTATTTTTTGTAAATAATTTTTATGTTAGATAATTAATAAAAATTAAATTAGATATATACTTGAAAATGAATTGATAAATTATGTGAAAAATGGGGCTAGAATACACAAAACCTTTCTATAACTTAAATAATGTGCATATATCTTTACTAACTTTAAAAATGTGCATCTAATCTCTTGTACTTTTAGTAATGAACACTTTAACTATATTAATCTATTTTTAATATATAAACTCAAAGAATTTAATATATTTTAGCTTATAAATAATATATATCATAAAAAAATTATATACATTATATTTCTCAATAGAAGTACATGGAGTTAGTGCATTTTATATAAATATATTATTTTATTATAAATATTTCTAATTAAATTATTTATTTTTATATAAAATTAATATGTTTATAATGTATAAAACTAAAATAATTTAAAATTTATTGAATTTTATATTTACAATAATAATAGTTTTATTTAAATAAAAATTAAAATAACTACATAATAATTATACATTTACTTTTTTTTATAAGATATATTATTTATAAATTAAAATACAACAAATTTATATGAGTTTATAGGTGAAAAATAGATAAATATAAAAGAAAGTGCATATAGCTCAAAGCATAAGTAGTTAAATATACTTTTTTAAACTATCAAAAATTATATACACATTGTTCAAAATACAAAAAAATTTAATATATTTTAGTAAAAAAATAAATGTATTGTAATTCTTATTTTAAAAGTTTATTAAAAAATTATATAATTTAATAAAATTATTAATCAAATGAATTATGTGTGTTAATGGAAAGTTTTATATTACTTGAAAATTTTGTTTTTCTAGTGTTTAGATTTGAAAAAAATCCAATCATCGAGGTTGGTATGCGCATTTTTATTAAAAATAAATGCGCCGTTAACAGTGTCAGATCCACCGGTAACTCAGAATATATATATATATATATATATATAGGTAACCAAGAAAATCCCGAAATTTAACAGTAGGTTTCCTCTCTGCTACCCATTTCCTCAATTGTTGGTCTTCCATTTCCCCTTTGATCTCTCCCAAGGTAAATCTCACTCTCACTCTTCTCTTTACTTTGTTTCAGTTTCGGAGGTTTTTTCGATTCAACATTTCTACCTGGTGAAGCTGATTTTTTTTTTTTTTTCATTTTCTTTGGAAGTTGTCGTCATTTTTTGTCCTCCTTTTATAATTCTAAAAGCTTGAGGCATTGTCTGTTGTTAATTTCCTGTTTCGTTGCTGACAAGTTATGGGTTCATGTTAGAAGTGAAAATCCATAAATCTCGAACTTTGAGTAGCTTATGATTCATACTGTCTACATCTCTGTGGTTTCCATGGCGATCAAATTGAGCTGTTTAGTGGTTTTCTACCTTGTGATAGTTACTGGTTGTTAGGGGAATATGACATCTGAACTAGATTCGAACAGGAGAAATTCTTAGTTGGACTCAGTCTATACAAGTTGTGTAGACTAGAGAAGTGTTCTTGAGTGATTGCAAAATTGTTTAATTAATTTTCCATGTGGCGCATACTCTTGTGATGAAATCATGAAATGTAAGAATTCATATGTTGTTAAAATTCCAAACAGTTAATTTAAGCCAGCTCTATTTCTGCTGCTTTGTGATGGATTTGAGAATTTAAAGATTATTAAAAGGAATTAGTCACTGACAAAAATACTTGATCTTTGGAACTAATAGATGCATGGATTTAGACAAATATAGGCCTCCCATCTTCCCTATTTATTTGTTGTGGAAACCAGCATTCATTATTAAATTGAAGTTAAATGTTCAAATCTGAATGATAGTTAAAGTTTTTAACATTACTTCTTAGGTGTCTTGACTGATATCTAACTTTGCACCAGTCATCAATCATCATGCTTGGTTAACTGTTGTGGTTTGCAGGGTGTGCTGGGAAGGAGCATTGGAGTTAGTCTTCTGAGATTATAAGAGGGAACAAATAAGAGGATGTCAAGCAGCAGAAACACCCATTGGTGTTACACTTGCAGGAGGCCAGTTCGACTTAGAGGGAGAGATGTGGTTTGCCGCAGTTGCAATGAAGGATTTGTTCAGGAACTTAATGATATGGTGCAGGTCAACCCGCTAGACATCTTTGGACTGGACAATGAAGAACATGACCAAAGATCTGGACTTACAGAAGCCTTCTCAACCTTTAGGAGACATCGATTGGCAGATACAAACCATAGCCGTGATATAAGGGCAAGATCAGATTCAATTCCTGAGCATGGGCCTCGAGTTGCTCCTCTTTTGATCTTCGGTGGCCAGATTCCATTTAGATTATCTGGACATGGTGGCTTTGAAGCTCTTTTCAATGCTCCTGGAATTAGTCTGACACGAGGTAATACAGGTGATTATTTTATTGGTCCTGGGCTCGAAGAACTGTTTGAACAGCTTTCAACAAACAACCAACGAGGCCCTCCTCCAGCATCCCGGCCTTCAATAGATGCAATGCCCACTATTAAGATCACGCAGAGGCAACTTCGTTTAGATTCACATTGTGCAGTATGCAAAGATAAATTTGAGCTGGGTTCTGAAGCAAGGCAAATGCCATGTAACCATATATATCACTCAGATTGTATTGTTCCATGGTTGGCACAACATAACTCCTGCCCTGTTTGCCGCCAGGAGTTGCCACCACAAGTATCGAGCAGTAACCATGGCTCAAGTAGTCGAATTAGAAGTAATTATGGTAGCAATGCCGATAGAAGGGTAAATGGCAGGGAGAACCAGGGAAGGCGAAATCCACTTTCCTATTTATGGCCGTTCCGCTCATCTAGTTCTAGCTCTAATGGAGCATCTGGAGGCAGCTCGCCAATGCCAACTGTGCCCGAAAATAGCCATCAAATGGGGTATAATGAATGGCCATTTGACTAAGTGTTTGTGTGTTTGTTGAACGTATTTTGTGTTGTTTCCTCATTGTGATTCAAGTGCATCACAAACTGATGCTGATTGCTTGGAGTGAAATGGTATGAAATCAGAGTCTGTATTCTGTTGATTTAAAGGTGTGAAGATCTCTTTATAAACCTAGTATTGTTTGACTCGAAATGCTTCATCATCTATGGTAAGAGGATCACGCTCCAGTCTTTCCCTCACGTAATCCTTGTTGAATGGAATAAAATTGATCAAATGGTATGGGATGAGATGATGAGAATAAAAATAAAATAGAATGGAATAATCATTTCATAATTATGTTTTTTATGATAAAAAATGGAATGAATATTTTATTTTATTTTTATGTTTGATACAGCATCTAAATGTACGAATGGAATGAAAAAAAAAATTACAGTAATAATTTTATAATAAAAAATAATAAAATATCTATATAAACAGTAAAAAACAAGTAAGATTTTAAAAACCTCTAATATTTATTGATAGTACGACATTAGTTTGTTTTTTAAATATGTAGACACATTTTTTCATACTTTTTCGACTTTTCTTATGTATAACAATAAATTTTAATTCATTAGTTTTTTATTTTATATTAAATAATTTTACATAATAGATAATATTTATTTTATAAATAATATAAAAATATCTTATTTTAAAATTTATGATTATAAATATATTAAAAATGATATTATTTATTAATTAATATAATAATCACTTTGAGATATATAAAAAAGACAAAGGGTATAAAAGATCATTCCATAATCGATGAGATGATCTATTCTATTATTTTTATGATAGAATAGATATTCACATTTTTATTTTATAATGCCTTTTAAATAAACTTTTTACATGTACTTTCTATTCCATGCCTAACATAATCCCAACAACTTTCGACCAAAAGAGGTGGGAAGCACCATCCAATTTAACAAGCTCAGCGTCAATCGATCACAATTTTACAAAGAAAGGCTATATAGATTTTATGAAATATGTTTGTAACTTTGAGACACAAAGTTTCTTACTTTTTATAATATTCATCCCAAAAGTTGTAAAAAATAATTTCCAATGAAATTTGTCACAATTTCATAAAGATAATAGAACTCGAATTTTGTAGACTGCTATTTTATATTTAAAAAGAGCACAGATTTTTTATTATGCAAAATAAGGAGCAAAAATTTAATGCAACTTAAAATAGCTCTACCTTCCCAACTCATTTGTTGATTTTTTCACATAACTCAGTTATACGTCCAATGATCATTTCCCCTACAATTTCTGTGGTATTTATTGCAAGTATAAGATAGATACTTATCCCTTGACAGACAGTGAAAAAAAAAAAAAAAAAAGGGAATACATGTTGAACGTGTCCTCCAAACTGGCAAAAACTACAAATTATCCAGATGTATTATACTAGAAAAACTAGAACATTATAATTGCTCAGAGCATAACACAGGTACAAATGTCTAAAATTCACTCAACCAAACATCAAGTAAACATAAAAATATTCAAGCAAACAAACAACATATTTCTGCTGCAACCCTCAACCGGACTGGAGACTCTAAATTACAGTAAGAAATTGAGCCAAACCAGACTGATTATTGTCATAAACTGTAACTGACCTCCTGGTTTGATTCATTTCATTAACAATCCTGCCATCAATTTGTTAATTCCATTATGGCAGTAACAATGTCACCACTGGCAGCTTTAAGAGCCTTCACAGCTCTTGGTCTTGAAACTCCGGCTTGAGTCATTACCAACTCAATGTCCTTAGGGTCTACACCGGTCTCATCCACGTCTTCTTCATCTTGAACAGCCGCAGCTGAGGTCTCAGGCTTCAATGCCGTGTTGCTCAAAGTAGGAGCCTTAAACTGCTCTGCGGCCTGTGTCTGCAGCTGTGAGCTCAAGTCTTCAATCTTAGCTTCCCCAAATACAATGTATGTGTCAGAAGTTGGGCTCTTGAAAACATCTGGCTTTGAGATGACGAACAGAATCTGAAAAACAAAATCCAATAAATTTAAATGTATGATTTAGACAACAATGTCGAGATGGACAAAGAAACATAAGTTAAACAGATAGATATGTCAAATTCTAACATTCTTGCTCTTTTTGACTGTCACGCGGCTGACACCTGGAACAGGTTTCATTCCAAGTTTTAGCATAGCCTTGCGACTCTTCTTTTCACTTCTGGTCTGCTTAGACCTGCCAGTTCCATCACCTTCTTGTCCTGTTGTACAACACACATTAATGCAAGAAAATTACATCGATCATTCCAGCAATCCACCTTCCTAATGTATCTAACATCCTATAGCAGCACTAACTCATAGTCATACAGAAGAAAAACTCATAATCTAAATCAATTTCGATTTCATTCTATCAAAAGATAAACTGGCCAGTGAATTTAACCGACCTTTCTATGACACATACATGATTTATTACAACTCACATCAGATACTTAACAGCAGAAAAAATTACAGGATGTTATTTATAATGAAAGTCCAAATTAAATTCAAGGCCACCAAGAGAAGGTTCTATTTATATGTGTATCACTATATGAGGCACCTCAACAAAGTTGTTCTACTACTAATTTTCATTCCATCCACATGAGGACACAAGTCACAAGCTTAAACATATTAGAGGTTGTGAAAATATTTTGATTCCTGATTAGTAAATTGTCTAACTTCACAAAGCGCAAATCTCACAAAAAGGAGAATCACAATTAAAAGAGAAGAAACTGAAATAAAAAAAAAAATGTAGTCTTGCAAGAACCCATTTCTATTTAAAAATAGCCACAGGTTACTTCTAGAACAAAGAGATTCCACCACAATTACCCGCCACCAAGTTATTTCTAGGTTAAAAAAGCATATTTTTTCATGACAAGACTAAACAAAATTCCTTTTAACTTCGTACTAACTTAGAACAAATTTGACATGCAAATAGAAGGAATGTTATTAAACTACTAAATGAAACTGTAAAAGCAGGTAAAATCAGCTTCTGCTCATTTTATTAGACAACTCACCTTCTGCAATTTCATCCTCATCCTCATCCTCTTCATCATCATCGTCCTCATCATCTTCATCCTCAACTACAGGCTCATCATGCTACAGAAAATAGTATTCAATAGTTCAATAAACAAAGTTTGCCTAATGTATCTTAATAAGCCTCAAATCAGACCAATTCAAAAATATATCTACTGGTTTTCTTCCTCATCACGGTTAACACATAGTCACACAGTGACCAGTGCGGCAGTGCCCTTTCTGGGCTCAAACATCAAAAGGATTACCTTGGTATATAGAATGAAAATTTAGGGGAATTTCCCACGACCCCAGTGCAAGTGGATCAATATTGTTAACCCATTTTCTCCAGAACCTTATTCTCCTTTTACACAAAATCAGGAATCTTAGGATAAACTGAGGAGTGAGATAAGATAGACAACAGGTATACACATCGCTAAAATATGAAAATCATAAGCAAATTAATTATAAACTATAAGCCAATTCAGATAGTGTTGCTGACAAAAACGATAAAACTAAAATTCATCAACTTATAACCGTAGATTCCTGGATGATGAAAATCCGTGAATTTTGAACATAATCGGCTGAATAAAATAGAAAAAATAAATAAATTTAGTTCCTAAAGCGACGTCAATTTGTATGAGCAAGCTTACAAACAGATGCTATCAACATATATCAGTAAACAAACAGCATAAAAAATTCTCCGTCAACGGATTAAAATAAAGTAGTTGTAAGAACAAGTGTCTCGGGGTGTATATTACATTGATCTTTTGCTGTTCGAGGTGAGCAGCAAGTAGTTCTTCTTGGGTCTGAGCAGTCATAGCGGTGATGTCTGAATCGTTTGGGAGTGGACACAGAAGGAGAGAGACAGCGTTCGGCAAACCTAAAACCCTAATATATGCGAATCTAGAAGTAGAAATCGGAAGTGGTTTTTATACAGGCCAAGGTCCTTTTAGTGAGTGTGTGTGTGTATACATTTAAACTCAAATTTCAATATTAGATTTAAAAGAAAGATCAACTTTGTAGGCAATGAATGAGTTATATTTTCAAAACAAAAGAAAAGTGTTTTTCATTTTTAAACCTTTGTTTTGTTTTCTAAATCAAATCTACAGTTTAAAAATACTAACATATTTATCTTGACAAATTAATAATTTATAATAAATAGACTACTACTTACACACAATGCAATTGAAATTAAAGCAATAAATGCAAACTTAATATACGAGAAATATGTGACCTCTCAATCAAGAAGGAAATCCTAACGACATTATATTGAGATCGTGTTAAAGATTATAGGATAAAACATATTTCATTAAATTTTTTTTTTATCCATAACCTTTAAAGGAAAGATAATATTAATATTCAATAAATTTCCTCAAGTGATAATCTAATGAATATATTTAAAAAATTAGTATAAAATACATTCTTTCAAGGATATAAAAGAATGATATCATTAGAGAAAGTAAATATACGTATTATACTCTTTTCTTTCATCAAATTTTTTTTCTTATTGAATTTTTCTTGTTGAGATTTTTAATGAGACAACATTCTTAATACAATTGCCATTTGAGAGAGACTATTATGAATTTATATAAATTTATATATGAAATTCATTGAACTCTCGTATACCAATATTCATGAACTTACTAATACACCCTTTCATGAAATAATATTGCTTTTAATATGTGGACATGTACTCATTACGCCCTTGGGTGAAAATTCATTCCCCTATCTTCTATATATACCTACAAATAGAGGCCATCTTCGATGTATGCCAGGAGGCCTTGCTTTTGTTGGACACACTTCAAAAGGAAAATGAAATTGTCATATTTTTCTCCCATTACTTCTATATTTTAGATTATTCTCTTACACATTATTCTACATTATACCATACTTAATTTTTATAAGTATTATCCAGGACTTAATAATTATCATGCAAGGAGTAGTAATTTATGACAAATATTAATTATTCTAAGTTCTAGATATAATTGCATAATATTGGTTTTTTTTAATAAAATGTATTTTTAAATTGCTTTATTTACTTTTACATGGGGTTATAGTTGGAATTCTAATAGATTAAAATTCTTTTTCTTTCATTTTTAAGCCAAACAAAGAAAAATAACTTCTTATTTTCTTTCCTCTTCCGCCAAACATGAGTGAAAATATAATCTTCTCATTTTCTATCCTTTCACCTTTCATTCCACCCAATTTTCATTCTTTTCTATTTTCGCTATGGAACACTAGGTAAACCACAGTAAGACAGGAATCCATGTACCGAAAGTAAAGGCAATATCTACTTCAACACCATCTCAAATGGAAACTATCCAGCTATCGTTCAAGGTTACATTCATCCAAAGCACATGATAGCTTTCATATTTACATTGGGATTAGTCCAGTAGAACTTCAAAATTAAGTTAGCTGCTGCTGGAGAAGCCAGTTCTAAGTTCTCTAGCTCTGCCAGGCGCCACTGCCACCTGAGTTGCTAGACCAACCATTGTTGGCCCTCTTGGAACCACTTCCCCAACCAGAGCTTCCACGACCAGCATCACCTGCATCAGCACCACCCCAGCTTCCACCGACACCACTACTACTTCCTTGTCCCCATCCACCATTGTCACCAGCACCAACTGCACTACCACCCCAGCTGCTGCTTCCGCCACTTCCACCAGACCCCCAACCACCAGGAAAAGCTTCCCTTCCAGGAGAATTTTGAACCTTGGCTCCAGGAAAATTGCTCAAACCATTGTCCCCATCCTTGGTTATAGAACTCCATCTCCCTGCACCATAACCGGAGTCATGCCTTTCATTATTGGAGCCATGTCCTCTACCGCTGTTGCTATAAGAGCCTCGGCCACGACCACGTCCACCACCATATGGTCGAGGCAGTCCGCTAGGATGTTCATCACGACTGCCACTGTTCCTATAATCAGTTCGTCCTGTAAAGCAGAAGGTTCTAACCATTAAGTTTTAATTCAAAGGAATACGAAGCTACATGAAAAACAATGCCAGTGCATAAAAACAAACAACTGTTGTTGGATAGTTGCAAGAAAAAGGAGGGGCCAAAGCCAATTCAGGAAAAGGGGAAACTAGCCACCACTTAAAAACTTCAATAGCCAGAGCGAAAGGTTAACTCACTATGCATGTTTGCAGGTGTAATTATTACCCAAGCAGATCACTAGCAATAACAGATGATTTCCAAGAAATAAATACGATATTACATAAATCTTATTTGACTCTGCACTTGAACGGAGCAAAAGAGTGCAGAGATTCAGGAACCAGACCTCAATAACTAACTAGTTCAGCATTCAACCAGAGCCAACAGAAATTCATGATTTATAAAATAAGAGCATAAATCCAATCTAACAGTTTACTTGATATACCTGTCCTGGAACCTGGTGTAGAGGATCGATCCCTGTCATAAGAGTGACCTCTCCAACCGCCCTCATTGTTTGAACCCCAGCCACTACCAACAGATGCCCCTGATGAGCCCCCAGTTGCAGGGCTTCGCATTGGCACCATAGCAGCAACAGATCTGATGGAGGGGGCAGAATCATGCTGGGGGTCATCAATATGCCTCTGAAAATATGAAACAAGCCTATCAATGTCCTCAAACATCCTTTTCCGGTACTTGAATCCCTTCGGATAAAGCCCAATGTACTCATGGTGTGGATTTGTACTTCTTATATAAGTTAATATAAATGTGCCAGGATGTTCATGGGAGATTCCAAAGCTATAGACTATCCTCATGGGATACTCTGCTTTCTCCATTCTCAAAAGTTCATCAACTTCTGCTTTTGTACCCTTCCTGAACTTGCGGTAATTTAGCATCGCCTTCAAGTAAGTCACCAAAGGATCAACATAACGGTCCATCACCTATTCGACAATGAATAAAGCAAATCAGAAAATATTGCCCTTCCAAAAGAAAACCATATTAGAAATCTAGAATGCCACAAGGCAGGGCTTGTGGGACACTAACCTCATCTAAATCCTCGAACGTGTCGTCCCCAATTTTTAGTGTCTTCCCAATTCGAAGTAAGCTGGTGATGTCCTTGTGTTCCTTTCCACCTTCAACAATATCTTTATGGGCAAAAACTCCATCATAGATTTTCAGGGTTAAAGTAAGAAATGAAGGTCCACGTGAACTAGGACGGACAATACTTTCTCCAGGATCTTTGTCAGTCAAGAACTGTTGAAAATAGAAACAAAAACTAAGCAAGCACCATCATGAGATTAGATTAAATATAGCTAAAAGGCCTAATCTGATAAATCCTCTTCTTGATGATTGACTGCTCAGAGTATTGTGATTTAAAGTTCAGATCCAACAAAGTTCAACTAAATTTCAAGGTTGCTGCACCTAGAACCCACATCACAACTAGAGGTCTAAAATTTACTGATTTAAATCTACTATACTTGGAACTTAAATTCACACACGGAACAAAAACCCATATTTATCATTGAATAACAAAACACTGGCTTATACTTGAACAAACATGCAGCAAAAGATTTATTAGAAGCAAATTTCACAATAAGGCCAAATGAAGGCCTTGGATGAAAATTGTATGGTTAGAGATAAAATCTGGACAAAAGGGTGTCCTGTGTAGAATATGCGTCCACAAAATTCTAAAATAAATTGGAACAGCTCAATGTAAAACCACCACTGCCAGCCTAAACATTGACAAGACCAACTCAACTGCAATAAATGAGGAGCCAAGCATTTCATAAGACATTCAGTTCTAATTTTCCTTCAAATGAGCATACAAAGAATAACGCAATACAACTTCTCACAGTTCTGCCACATCATATGACTCCAATCGAAGGCCATTATGATAAGGGTCAGTAAAATGCAACATATATCAGTTAAGACTACTAAGAAACAAACCTCGACTGCTTCATCTGCAGTTATGTTCTGGAAGCGTGGATGAACTATCATTCTTGGCTTGAAATGCTTCTTAGCAAGCTCTTTTTCCTTGCGAGCTTTGTCTTGCTCACTTTGTAGGCAGCTCCGGTCTTCATGGTAATAGGGATCAAGGATATGGTTATTCTGTAACCGGTTGCTTTTCATTTCACTCTCCCTACAAACAAGGAAGACTTGATACCTATTTTTTTGAATGGACTTGATTTTGCAGGTGAGGATGTCACTTTCATGTAGCCTATCAGATAGCTCAACTATATCTCTCCAATCATCAGTGTAGTCTTCCTTCATGAGGATTCCCGTCAACCCAGACTCAAGCACACAAATTGCCTTTTGCGCTTGCACCCTATGAATTGTGGCTTGGACAATTTTCCCTTCAGCCAAGGTCTCCTCAGTCTCACCTGAAATCATATAAAATTCCTCCTCCTGACTTGGTTCTTCATATTGTTTACGCCAGTCCTGAAAGCCCTGAATCAATTCTCTTTTTATATCACAGAAAGTCTCTATTTTGTTCTGTCGGTTCTTCCCTTTAGCATATTCCTCAACGTCAAGGTTTTTCAGATAACTAGGCCGGTCCCTCACATGCTCTATGGCCATCTCCAGTGCATCATCATCATCATTTGCATCGCCAGTACCATCCTCCTCATACACATCTTTGGCCAACTCTTGTGCAAGAGTATATGATTCTGGATGAATTCTTGTATCATCCAGCAAATCAATAAATTGGCTACTGCTAGAAGCCAGCCCACTACGGCGGACACGCAAAAAGCCAACTGCATTGACAAAAACCTTTTTACCCAGTTTATGTTCTGTCACAAAGTCCTTCCGAGTAAAAATTGCACCAGCTCTTACCAATGATCTCTGTAAGGAGGTCGCCTTTCTCGGACCAAGCCCAGAAATAAATTGTAAGGGAGCAAAGAGCCACTCATGACTAATTGCTAAATTAATGTCTAGCCCCACCTGATTGGTCACATCTACCATGACCTGCTCTACCATCCCAAACTTCTCATCATTATTGAGAAAACTCTCCAGAAGGCTCAGTTTCCAAGATAATATTTCCCTCCTAGGTCCACACAATGTTGCAACCATCGCCAATGGATTCTGCAGATATCTGCCAAGAGCAACAGCTCGCCTCACAATTCCTGTTAATGAAAGAGAAAAAATAAGATCACCAATCACATGTTTCATTCAAAAATAAACTGCACCATGAGGGGCAATGGCGGAGTGTATTACATATATGGAACAAAGTTTACCTGTCTGTGAAGGAAGTTGTTCAGATGAAATTCGAGAATTCTCATAAAGACGGGGAAGAGATTCGTCCCCATACACAATGCTGAGCCCATCCATTTCATGCCCAACATCTCTAGGGTTTTCCTCTACCATCTTGAAAATGACCTAATAAAAGTAGCGCAAATTATATATTAAATCCAAATAGAAAGAGAATGCAATTTAATGGCAACACAAGTCCAGCAATAAATAGCTAAACTGTAACGATCACATATCACCAGCAAATGTAGCTTAACCAGTAGTAAGTAAACCCAAACACTAATTGAATTTATTCAGTACGGCAGAAAAGGCAGTAGAGATGAATCCCATGTACAAGCATTCATTCAAAAATTCCCACAATTCAATGCAATACAATACACTAAAATCATGTTACGATGCTGAAGATATGAGACATGAAAGAAAGAGTGAAGGGAGAGGAAAAAAAAAAGAAATGAAAAAAAAAATAATGATCAATGGGATGCAAAGAGTATAAAACTGGACAAATAGTTAATTCAGTGCTTATGCCACTTTATGACTTGTATTTCCTCATAATCAAAGGAAACAAACCAGAAAACTGTGCAAGTAGATGATACAACAAATGGACAACCACATAAGCTAGTTAATATCCAATATACAATCTATGTACTTCCCCATAACCAAAGGCGGCAAACCAGAAAACTGCACAAGTCAGTTACACAACCAGATATGCTGATTAATATCCAATAAACAAAATTAAGCCCAGAAACAAAGATGCTAACCTCGTATATATCTTCCTTCAAACGAGTACAGGCTAAATTCACTGCTCCTAAAACAACAACATGTGGTTGGTGGTCTGTCATAAACTTCAGAACACGTTCCTGGTCATTTTTCTTTCGATGCTGGCCATTAACATTCTGAGACCGTAAACTAAGGGACCCAGTGTTAAGCACGTCTATAACTTCCCCTGATGAATCTAACATCACAAAAGTTGTCTGTGGCTTGCCAGGGCCCCAACAGCAAGCCATAACCCTAGGAGCAGCTTCATCATCAGAACTAAGATCATTTTCCTTCCGCTGATAAGGTCCCACAGAGACCTTATTCCACAAAACCTTCCCATACTCCATAAGTAACCAATTCTTCGCCTTGCTGGTCAAGAAGATTCTTGCCTCCTTATTCATGGAAGGTAAAAGAAAATCATAAATTGCAGCACCCAGTATCAACTTCCTCTGTTCATTCCACAATTGAGCAGATCTACTAACACTGTCACTAATATAATAGTCATTGAATTCATTTATCAACTTATTAAGATACTCCTCTGGCAGCTTGATAGTAACTTGAAGCAGTTTCTCCTCTTCTGCCTTCTGTATAAGGAGCCATTGTCCATCCTCAAATTTATTCACAGGCTTCTCCCTCAACCACTTTACCCCGGCAAACTGATGGAAAGAGTCAATTGTTACATTTCCATCAGCAGTAGGACAAGTTGACACCACAGCATGATCAATGAAATATGTACGGACATGCTTCCTAATGCTAGGCTCACAACTTATCTCAACAGCTGCCTGAAACAAAACAAGCATAGAATAAATTGAAGAATACCTCTTGAAAGTTGAAATATTATCAACTACAAAGTTCCTGGAACCTACCATGTGCCTGGCACATTTAAGCACTTCTTGAGGTGTATCATGCATAGCACATGTAAAGTTTGAAGCAAGCTCCTCAGGCGTTTCCTTGGGATCCTCCAACTCAGGGAGGCTCTACAAATGGGGGCAAGGAAAAACTTTAGTCTAAGGTCAAAACAACAAAAGTTGCAAATCAAAATATACGTACCAGATCTATTAGTGATAGTGATAGTCCAAGTTGCTCAGAACTACGTCCAAACTTGCTTGCAACCTCCCAAAGTCCTGCCTTACTATAATTACCATATAGTGATTTCCTCTTTGGCTTCTTATATTGTCCTTCATCAACACCAACTTCACCAGGGGGAAAATGCAAGTTGAACTTGGAGTCAACATCATCAACCTCTCTCTCTGTTTCTGCAACCTTCAGTGATCTCATAACCGATTCAAATAATTGTTGGTTCAGAACAAGTCTTGTCTCATCATAAACACGCCGGGATTCTTCTTCAAACCGCCTTTTGTAGTAAGACTGGACAGCACTCTTCCTTTTCTGAAGAAGCAACCACTTCTTGTCCAAGTCCTGAATAGCCCAGAGTACCTAAATAATGCACAAGGCACCCATTTGCAGAATTTTAATTCTGTTTCCAATCACATGGAAAATAGCAAACAATCAGAATCCATGTATCATACCTTGTGCCACTTTAGAGTAGGTGCATTCTCATTCTTATCAACTTCATGTTGCTCGGGATCTTTCAATAGGCTCAAACACTCCTCCTTTCGATACATAGCAATAAAAGGAATCTAGAGGAGGATAAATATCATAAATCAGGAAAATAAAGATAAAACCTAATAAAAAAAATGCAACTAATATTGATCAGAGAAACTAACATCTAATTTTTGCACATGATGCAGCTCCAAAAATCTGATAATATCAGCCCGGTCAATAGGTGGATCTTTTGCCTCATTCTGGGTATCTTTCTTGTGAAGCCAAGGTACCACTCCATTTCGAATTTGATTATATATCCAATGGCTTTCTTCATCTATACTACTTCCATCCAGTGGGGGAGGACCAGAACTCTCCTCTGATATCTACAGAAACAATAGTGAAAAGAGCTCATCTCACAGAAAGGTACATATGCAATAAAAAAAGGTCTATCACAGAGATCTCAAAAAACCTGCCTGCATTCTTTCGGGAAAATCAAGTTCCTTAATCTGCTTATCCTTCTCTGTCATGTAATTCTCAGAAACAACAATTGGCTCAAATTCATCTACAAGCTGTCTAGGCTCCCTAAATTCACGCAATTGTAGACTTTGCTTGCGATTCTCCAGCAAATCATCAACATCACCAAATATTTCGTGAGCTTCTTGCAAAGCAGTGGAAGAGACTCCCGCTGCCTGCCTAATTTTCTTTCTCTTCAAATTCTTTCGCCTGTGAATAATTACAGATATTAGATAATGGATCATTAGATGAAATTATACGTGTTTCAGTAACAATTAAGTAAAAGATACAATCAAAACACCTCATAGGAGCTCCATTCTCATCCATTTCATCTTCATCCACAATAAAGTCTGCCATTTCATCTTCTTCACCAATGTCTGCATCATCTTCTTCTTCCCCTTGTTCCTCCTCTTCAGCAATGTCTTCAAGTGGAGGTCCTGTATTGCATTGGCATGCAAAGTGAGGCAATGAGAAACCAGAATCATACGCCAGTAAATCTGGGTCATACCTTCATCTTCACCAAATAAACTACGTTTTAGTTTCTCTTCCGCAGTTCGCCCCCCTTTTCCACTTCCAACAAACTCCTCCTCATCGGATAACCCAGAAGGCTCCTCTTCTGTGTCCCTCTGGCCTTTCTTCAGCCGCTTAAACTTTTTGCTGTCCTGATAGATTTTTAATAACTAGTCAAAATGACTGTTACATTATACACATAACCATCCACCATGTCAACTACCAATCATTAACAATAGAAAACATGTAAAAAGTCCACAACCTTCCTACGATGAATATTGATATTATTGTCCTCCAGCAGTTCATAGTCATCTTCATCAAGGACATACTCCTCCCTAAAATGATAGAAATATAAACATTAGAGCTTAGAAAGAAATAAGTTATGAACTACGTTTATTTTCAAATTTCAAACGAGTACAGTGGTAAATTCACAACTATCTAGGGCTCATTCATACATCCTCCTACTTCCCCCTTCTCTAGAAACAAAGAAGAGCAGAGGGTAGACTGTGCATATTATAATCAACAATTCAACAAACAGGCTGTACTCAACGACGACAAGAAGGAAAACTACACAACAAAAAGATTTGTACATCAAATAATACACTTCTATAGTTTCCTAGAGGAACAATCATCAGCTACTACTAGCTGTAGAAATCATTCTCAAATATGTATATAAATATTAAATACACTAGACATACAAACTGATCTCATTTATTAAGACCATGTAAGCCATATTTCACGACCTTCTTAAGACATAATTTCAGCTTCAAACAAATGCAAAGGGGACGATGATAATTTACTCAAGATAGAGAGAGAGAGAGAGATCACTTTTTCTTCCTCTTCCTCTTCTTCTGCCGTTCTTCATCACTTTCTGCCCTCTCTTCTTCATCATCCTGCTCCTCTTCTTCCTCTATGTCATCCACTATAAACCCATCCTTTTCATATTCATCCTGCCCTTCTGAATGAGGGAAAGAGGGTAGAGGTGATAAAAGAATTACAATTAATATAAGATGCATCAGATAACATAAAATTTTTTGAGGATGTGAGCAAAAACAGCTCAAGCCATTAAAGCATCGAATGCTTATTCGCAAAACAAGAACAGAAAATAATGAGATTAATATAAAAGAAATGTAGAATAAAATGAAGAAAAATCCTTGAGCTACAGGGTAGAACCATATCAGCTAAAATGAACTCCTTTCTTCCTGATTACAAACCACCAAACAGTGACCACCTGTGTGTCTATCTCTGCCATAAATAATGGCATCCCCAGGTTAAACACAAATCGAATATAATGAGAGAGAGGCCTATTGATGCGTCTCAGATACTTGTAATGGAGGATAAAAATGAATGAAACCCCCTAAATCCTAAAATTTCCCACCACCAAAACGGACTTTGCAGAGTAAAAATCACAAACTTCAGTTGCACTTTCCATAAATAAGCCACAAATCGCATCTTCAACAAATTCGTCTCCGTTTCCAACTTCATCTCATCAACCCACCAACGAGGA
>JANHAO010003791.1:0-25445 GCA_026873985.1 Saraca asoca | reverse complement strand
AGAAATAAATGTAGTGTATTTAAATGAATTTAAATAGCATTTTTTATATAATTTTAGACCAAATCAACCAAATGAGTTGAGCCAAAGGACTAATAAAATGAGCCCGCTTAATTCAATTTGATTCAAATTTACTTACTTAAGATTTTGTTTATTTAATTAGACCAAATGAGCTATTGAGTTAAGTTGAATGGTTAATTTGGTCAAATTCAAATAAAAAATTTTAGTTCATTTGAATGTAAGTCAAGTTTTGAGTTAAGCCAAATTCATTTGAGTCAAGTTGAACTGGTTGATAGCTCGACTCATATCTAACCCTACCAGCTCGACTCATATATAACCCTACTTCTGGAACAACTAGCCTTGATGCTGGTTTATAAGGCTAGAATTCTTCTTTAATTCTTAGCTTAGTACAGGCATTTCATCATAACTCTTGATAAAAGAATCCTTGCATTCCTTCAACAATTGTACTAACTTTTGTTTTACTTCTTCATGTAGCTGCTGACTCACAAAATGGGCTATTTGTCTTCTTCAGTTCCTATATTTACTTTCTATAACATATCTTGTACTTTTATCTTCTTTTCATTCTCTTACTCATCAAAGCCTAGATGACTATCACCGTAGATACAATTTGGGATTCTTTCTATCCTTTTTCGCTCCACAATATAGTCAGAAAACCAAGTCATTTTTTGTTTAAAGTCATTCAATGGAAGGACAGGCCAAATCCTTATTCACAGCCTTTGGGATTATATAGAAACCAAATGATTCAAGGATGCATATCTTGACATTTAAAGGGTCAATCTCTTCTATACCCACCTCAAGAGGTTTACATTATGATTGTATACCTTAAATTCTACATTACAATGTTGTGTGTAACATAAACTATTAGATGTTGAAATTGATTTTACCTTGTCTTTGTCATTTGACATTATTAAATTTTGGTGAAGAGTGGAAGGTATGACTTTGATGGTGTTGATCTTGTCTTTTCCTAAGAGTATATTGTAATTGGTCTTTGAGGGGATCACTACAAACAATGTCTTCCTTATGACTATTGCCACTTTAAGATTTACCATCACCATTCCTTTAGATGCTAACATTTTCCCATTGAAGCTAGTCATAACTATATTTGATAGCATCAAATCTTTTGGTAGCTTGCCAAGTTTCACAAACATGTATCTTAGCGTGAGATTATTGCCCCTCCATTGACTAGCACTTGGTTGAGGAGTTGACCATTAGCGTGAACCTTTATATGTAGAGGATTATGATGGCTTTTCATTTTTTCAACTGGTTTTTCAAATCCTTCAATTGGCTAGTAGTCAAAGTCTATCATCTCATGTAATAACTTAAATTCAAAGTCATTGGAGAAATCTTGCTCAATTGGCACCAAAAATGACATTGGTAGAATACATACCATGTCAATCTTTATACTATCGACTTCTTCATTTGAATTTTTCTCCTCAAGTTTTGAACCACTAGATTCTCTAGGACTTGATGGTCTTTGTGTAAAATATTGACCATACTTCTTTGCCTTTGATATGCAATTCTCCTGTTGCATTCAACATTTTTGAGTCTTGGCCAGTGGAAGGGTTGACCTAAATGTTTTCCCCCTCTTTGAAACCTAGGCCTCCTTTCCTACTGATGATTTTCTTACCTTTTGGCATCATTTTTCACCTATTGTCTGATATATGCACTACTTGTGGGAACTCTTTTCGTTAAGTGAAAACCTCCTATTTGATTTAGTTGGTTCTAGTAATCAAAATCAATTCTTTTAAAGATAGATTTTTTTTCTTCTTTATTTTTTGTGGCAGTTTTCAATTCTCCTTTTTCAATGACTACTGCCTTAGGCGTTCATTCAGTAGTATTTTTTTCTCATAGCCAAAAGCTTACTTATCAACCTTCTCTTGTTCAAATGGATGAATTCTATCTGGTTCCCTTTTTTGGTGAAAGTACTCTAACTTCATCATAATACTTCTCAAATCTAGGACAAAATTTTAGAATTCCTCCTTTAACTTCTATCCTTTTGATCAATTCAAAATTTTACTCTCCCTCCTCAGGATACACTTGGGGAATGAAAGATGAATCTAAAAGATCATCATAGTCATATATGCTGACTACATCAATGTCCTAGCTACTTGATTTGACATAATTCATACTAGATGGGAAAGGATCTATGTCAATCATTATTTGTTTCTCTTTTTTGGTAAAATGAAGTTTGCCTTGTTTTATCACCGTAATGGGCACAATTGTTAATAATGTGACTAAACATGTTATAATATTTGCAATATTTTCAATCTTTGATTTCTTCTTTAGTTAAAATTTTGTGTTCTTCCGACAATTTGATCTTACTTTTGATAACAAGTCAAAAATTTGGTTTGCTTTGTTTATGTTGCAAGAATAACCTTTTTATTTAAACTATCCATTTTATCTTTTTTTTTAGTACTTTATAATAAAGCACATACATAAGGCGGGCTGGGTTTCTTTTTAGTCACATGTATTTTAGTATCCTTTTTTACTACCTCTTTTTCAATATAAATCACTTTTTCTTTTTGATAAGGCATTCTTTTCATTTTTAATAAGGCACATATATATATGGTGGGCTAGGTTTCATTTTGGTCACATGCACTTCAGTATCATTTTTTACTTCTTCTTTTTCAACGTACATCACTTTTTTTTATAAGGCATTCTTTTCATTTTTCTATCTTTTTCTTGCTAAATTTGCTCAATTTGCTGAACCTTCTCAACTAATTGGGATATATTAGAAAAATGTTCATTAACAAGTTTCTTTCATGTGACAAAGTTGAAACTTGCTACTACTATTTTCACTATTTCTGATTCTATAATACGTGTAAAGCACCTACTCCTTGCTTGCCGAAACCTAAAGAGGTAATCATTAGAGGATTCCATCAGATTCTTTTTTATGTTCAAAAGTTTAACTATTCCAATTCTCAATTCCTCTTTATAGAATTGGTCATGGAACATTCTTTCCATTTAAGCCCTCAAATGCACTGAATTAAGCTGTAAGTTTGAATACCAAGAAAAGACTATGCGAGTTGAAGACAACAAAAAATATTTCATCTTTAAAAATTCATTTCTAGTGATTTCTCCCTATTAAGCTATAAAACAGGCTATATGTTCTATTTTAGATTGGTTATTTTCCCCTATGAATGTTGTGCAGCATTTTGAACCCTTTAGATGCCTCAATTCTATTTACCCATTTCAAGAAGGCTCTTTTGTATATTCTAATCAGGAGCCTGATAATTTATGTTAGGAGAAAAATTTTCATAGTTTCGGTTTCTTGTATTTTTATTGTATTTTTTTCCCTTCCTAAATATTCTTACATGATTATTTCGAGGTCTTATTTTATTATCTTTAACACCTTCAAAATTTTCAACTTTGGTTTTAACATCTTGTTCTTAATCACTATCAAAATAATTCCTAATTTTTTTCTAATGTTCTCCTCATTCTTTTTTTATTTGCCTTGTTGTTTTCCAAAATAGGCTGTAAAATAGTTGCTATATGTTGCCATATCATATGAACCATATCATGGTTGCTTGTACCCATTTGTTGTTTGAAAAATGACAAGATTTTCTACAAAAAACACTCCAAATCCATGGTAATTTCCTTTTGTTTGAGGGAATATAGGGAAATTTGATTGCTTATAAGCATAACATACCAAATATGCCCTAGTCTAGCTATATTTTCTTGTACCAGCCTTGGTACAAAAAATGAATTATGATGAAAGTTCCTTTTACCTGAATTTTGGTTTTGATTTCTATTTGGCACAGCATGCTCATGTTAGTGATTTTGATTACTATTTCTCTGCCCATTGATTTGATTGTTATTTTGGTAAGCTAGTGGCTGGTTTCCAGAGCAATAGTATTTTTTCCTATTGACATTCTTCATTTTGAAGGTTTCTTGAGAGCTTGAAAAAGACAATTTCTATTCAAACTAACTATAGTACCACTTCTTAAAAGCATATAAAATATAGCTAGACTATCTTAACTATGTCCTACCAGGCATGCCAATTTTTGTTTCCCATTGAAATTTGTAGAGTTGGATTTAATTGTGACAAATGAGTGCCACAATAAATGGGCAATTACTACTTTAAAGCTTTGACAAGAGAGCGGTACAGAGCAAAGTAGATAAAATATGCACAAATACGATAAAATTATGATAAAAGAGCACAAGGAATATGCTAAGATTCCATGAGGGAATTACAAATAACACTACTTCTAAAGTGCACAAAAATATGTTGAGATTCCACAAAGGAATTACAAGTAAAACTACTCCTAAAGTGCACAAGATTGTGTTGAAATTCTACAAAGGAATAACAAGTGATCCTAGAAACTTGATAGCAGAGAGCTGGAGGAGGAATGCCAAGATACACAAATGTGTGGAGCTTTTGAGATGTATGATGATGCCTAGATACTAATTTTTATTTCATTTATAATGCCATAAAATGTTTACAAAATTTGAAAGATAACTATTGTAAATTTATTGAAGAAATGACATGCAACAGGTGTCACTTTCCAACTCATTAAGATCACTCCTAGAAATTGCTAGGCAGTTATTACTTACACATTCTATATCACGACTCAGACCAAAAGCTACTACTTGATCATGGCTAATGTGTACCTCAATTGCTAGATGAAGTGGCCTTAGTGTTTGACAATTGTCCTATACTTAGTCACTTATAGCTTAAAATTCCCTAAGATAAAACTTGAGTTTTTTATCATAGTGTTAATTGAAGCTTAAGGAGAAATAATCAAACTTTATTTCTAACTATTTCAACTAGTACCTCTTTAAAGTCAACAATTCCAATTCGACCTTAGCATAGAATAAATGATGTTTTTCAACCATTCCTCTGTTTAACCCAATCTCTTAACATATGATCATTGATATAAAACCCAATCAATTGTCAAAAATTTTAAAAAGTGGTATAAGAGTGTTCTTTTTCCTTATTTTTCTATTTAATCAAATAAGAAAAAATGATTTTTTCTCTCTCTCCTATTTTTTCTTTTAAACCATACATGATGAATGAAAACAACTTCCTTTCAATTTTGTTTTGTTCCTCGTTTATTTCCTATTCATTTACTATCCTTTCCTTTTTCTCCTGTCCAAACAAAGTTAAGGAAAAAAAAAGAAAAACATAAACAACGTCTAAATTGCAAAGAATTTTCTTACCATCAGAATCAATGATACCATCATCAATCAGCTTAGGGATGCCGTACGTCAAAGAAAAATTAGCCGCTGATAAAGTCCAGAACACTGCCGTTTTAATTCCCATCTTGCCACCAACTTCGAGTGCCCATCCCAGGAAAAAATCAGCAATTATGCATGTAATCCTATTGTTACCATCCAAACAAGCTATATCTTGTATCAGCTTCTCAAGCAAAGGCGGCATATTTCTCTGCATCGACCACAACAACTTTGGGTGATTCAGTCTATCATCATCAACCTCCAATCCATCTGGAATTGACACAAATCGTATCATCGCCGCCGCCGACGAACCGAATGGGCTGTCGGTGTTCTGGTAGACAACCTGCGAATTCATGATTCGTTTGTGGTTGAATTCTGTGTTGACGAAAGTGATTCTGAAGCCTTGCTCCACTAGTTTCTGCGACAAGCTTAAGAAAGGATTTATATGTCCTTGAGCTGGAGCTGGTAAAACTAGCACATTTGGCTTGCTGCTCATCTTTGATCAAATCGTGTTGTATTTGCAAAAATCACAAAAAGGAATGGATGTGAAAATAAAAAAAGCTTTCGTTAAAGTTATTGGCAAATGGTGTTGCAGAATACATTCAGTTTCCTAGTTGCTCTATGATAGGTGATTCAAGGTAAGTATTTTTTTTTTCTTTCCTTTTTTTGTGTTTTTGTGGTAAAAGGTAAGGCAGCGGTGTGTTGGTTTTGGGAATTGTGATAGTCTTATCAATATTGTGTGTCCACCATGTGAGGACCTGTCATTCTCGCCCTTTTTTTTTGGCTTTCATTCAATGGCCAAGCTAGTGGCCAATTATATATTTCAGAAGTCATTATATTTGCCTCCGTGAATCACACATTCTAGAAAAAAAAAAAATATGTCGCTATAGTTGTTAATTATAATTGTTAATAAAAAAATGTAATAGATAATTCTGAGTTTAATTATTTTTTTAATTATTTGTTGTTTATTAAATTTATAATAATTGATTTACAGATCAACTTTATGATTTTGATTTTTTAAGTTTTATTTTTAATTTAGATTTTATTATTTTATTATTTTATTTTTCTTTTAAATATTTAAAAATTGAGAGAAAAATAAAAAAAAATTAAAACTTAAATAATTTTCTAAAATTCATAAGTTTCTATCGTTATGTCTATCTTAAATTTTTTTTATTTAGATTTTATTTTTTATTTATTCTTATTATTTTCAAGTATGAGTTTTTTAAAATTAAGATGTGGAACTTTAGAGAATCAAATCTTAATTAAACTTTAAAAATTAAATTCTTATCATTATTATTTTCGCTACTATAAGTTTTCCAGTAAAAGTTTAATTTTTCCATTGGGATTTTATTGCTTATTGTTATAATATTCGCCCTCTTTTGTAAAATTGTACTTTTTATAATTAGATAACATTTTATGCATTTCTTGGGATAGTAAATAGATAAATATTATTATTTTTTAATATTTATATTTCCAATGAATTAGTATACGTTCAAGTTATTTTATAACTATTACAAATATGCACATTATTATTATAGAAACACACTCACATATCAATTATTTCACATATTACATTAGTTTGGACACATCTATCTAATTGATGTTGTAATTTAGAGTAATCTACATCGACTTTATAGTTGATGTGTAGTTAAATTTTAATATACAACTAATATCTTTTTATTTAAATTTTTTTTTACATAAATATTTTATTAAAAAAAATCGACATCTTTTTGTTCACTGAAAATATCAGTATTATACAAGAATCGATGTCTTTAGTAGGAAAAAGACATCAATTTGTATAAAAATCAACATCTTTTCTCTAATAAAAAAAATTGCTATTAGCTATATTTTTATAAAAATCTATTGCTAGCTACATTTTCTCAAAAACCTACTAAAATCAAAATCTATAATCACCCAACATAATCTCAATTTCAACAACTTCAAACATTGTATTAGATCAACAAAAAATTCAAGACATTATTAACTAATTAAAATCAATACATGTCAAACTAACAACAAATCTATACATAGTAATCATGTATTTACTTTCTAAGTTGTTCCCTTAATTGTTCTTTTCCTTTAGTTAAGCCGTCATGATTCATTGTCTTAAAAAAAATGGCTATTTGCATTATGGAAGCATTTAGATATACTTTTATTATTTCTATAAATACTACAATAACCACAATCAGAGGGATCTATAATACGTTAACAGATTTAGTACAATAAGAGAAGCAGGGTAAAATATGAATATGAGTGGTAGAAATAACAGAATACTAACAGTTGTTTTCTCAAAACCATATATAAAGTGGAAAATGAACTTCCACCAATAACTTATAGTTTATAAACTAAATATTATAATATAGATAAATCCAACAATTAGACAATAGTAATTTTTATTTCTGTGTCCACGTTCGTGTGTCTTATGAGTTCTTGTTGTTTAGGTGCATTGTGTGTGTACTTTGAATACAATAGTTCTAGTATTTAGATTTGAGAGATTTATATTAGTAGCTATCAAGAGTCACATAGAGTGACAATATTGTTATAGTTTATTGCATTTGGAGTTTTAAGCAAGTGAGTGAAATAAATGCATAATCAAGTTTAAGCATCTAAACTAAAAGTTATATAGCTAGTTGCCTATATATGCAATTCACATATAATATATTAAGTAAAAGCATTTAAACTAAAAATTATATAGTGGTTTACATATATAATAAACACATAATCAATTACCTTTAATTTTTCCTAATTTTTTTTTCTTTGGGAGGTTCTTCAACACATATCCTTTCACCTCAATCATTTCACACATAGAACTCCTTCAAGTTGCCTTTATCATTCATCAGAGGTAATCCTGAAGAGATTAATGAGTCTCCTTAATATCATTACTTATGTCTTCTTCATCCCTATCACCAACAATTTGTTTCTTCCTGCAAAGAAGTACAGTCCACCTAAGAGATCAAGCCAATACATCACATTTTTATCTATATAAATATTGCACAAGATCCAATGATGCCTGCAATAACAAAATATCAAATGAGTAATATAATAAACTAAGTGCTTATCCATAATAACAATTAGATACTTATGACTCGATAAACAATGCAATAACATTGCTTCCATTTTTTTAGGACTCCTAATGTGTATTTTTTTTTCTATTGCTAAAGGTAGAGCCTACAAGTGCAATTAACTATGGACATTAAAATCTATAGGCATCTAGTCCCTTGATCTGACAGTCATGATGCAGAAGCCCTAACAAGGAAATCAAAGAGATTGTCAATAAAACACTTTGAATTGTATAATATAAATAAAATTATGAATTGAAAGTTAAAGGTAAACTCACATATCAAAAAGTTAGATGCAAAATATATTTATCTCTTTCATGTCTAAGAATTTTATGATGTCATCCTTGGTCACAAAAATTTCACATTCATTACACACGACCTCATTATCCATATGAATTTGGATGAAATCATAATTTGCTATATTGTTAGTCACAACAAATAACCTTTTCCTTGGTTCCATAGTAAACATTTCTTAGGGCTGAGGTGGCCGAGTTAGTTTATCATTAATTCCTTTGTCAGTTTACTCTCAACATCCCGGCCTCTTCCCCCTTTTGCTCACTCCTTTCTTAGTGAGATACCTAATTGACATGTATAAAATTGTGAAATTTAGATATTAGAAATATAGTAATATTGGGTCTTTAAAAAGAATTACTCATTAGATAAAAAATGACATCTCTATAGCCAAAGTAATAAGACTTTTCAGCTATGCGATGTAAGTCAAAATCACTTTGCCCACTGCCGTTAATTCATCTGTTGGTACTAATAGTTTTACAATCAAATCTAGTGGGGTGTCAAGTATGACTTTTACTTGATTGCCCAACAATTGTTGACAATGGAGGGTACGACTATGGAAAACTCTTCCATCTGCCACTATTGCTAGAGATACCTAAATTTGGCTCCTTCTTATGTATAAAAAATAACCAAAATGAAAAAGTTATAATACTATTTTCTGAAAAATATTAGAAATTACTTCCATAATAAAGGAAGTTTAAGCTTTTAGTTATAATCATTTGCCTTCGATAGCTTTGTAAATAGGTTGGAATCTTTTGCATAATTGGCTTTCACTACTAGGTGGGGGAGAATGATGTATCTCTGCCTCATCATCTACAGGCCTAGAGTCAATGAGTGGTACTATGCTCATCTTTTAAAGGTAGGTTGCCATCTTCTAATAAAAAAGTTTTTCCATCTTGGCTCGAGTTTCCTCTCTCACTTTTTGTGTCACTCAAGTAGTAACTTCTATGATATGATCATCCAAAAAAAAAAGAAGTAATGATCCTTGGTAACACTTTGATGATCCTTCAAAATAGGCCTTAAGACCCACTTTTCCCCTAACCCCCTAACATGGCCAGGATGTTCTTGAGTTTCCAACACAACTGTCAATATATCTATACTTTTGGATGGAGTAAACTTTCCTTGGGTCGATTGCTCTATGAGAAAATTCAATGACATATAATTAAGAATATTTATTATCATTTACCACTTATAATTACTTACAATTTTAATTACTTAAGCAATTAAAACTTATAAATTACTTACAATTTTCTTGGCAATTATCTAGCTTTCTTTAATTGTATATTCACCTTTGGTTTTACCCTCACTTTCTTTCATAATTCATGATGAGATATGGAAGAGATTGGTGAATCGAATTGAGAAGTTGCAAGCTTTTATTTCACCGAAGCTTGGTCTAACTTCACATATCCTCCATTAGACTTATTTTTTGCTTGTCTCTCCCTATTAGTTGTACTCGTACCCTGTTGGTAAAAAATAATAGTTGATAATATGGTTAAATTACTAATAATAGTTGAAAAAATATAAGGTAAGATAACCAGTTTTACTTGAAAAGCCTCAGACTGGCACTGCTCTACAAAATCATCCTAGAGTTGTTGATGAGAAAATTATATTTCTTAAGGGGGTTTTCATCACCCTTCCTTTTGACAATGATGTAAACCCTTTTCAATTGGTTCTGGAAGTGCTTCCAGCACTCCCTAACAAGCTTTAGGACTTTTTTTTTCTCCTTTCCTCATCGATATCAAAGGTGGTCTACAAGAGAACACACATATAGATTATACTTATATACAATTATTCTAAAAAGATAGTTATATATATCTTAAACACAAATTTGAGATAAGTAACATATACCGAGACATCCTACCAAATGTTATGCTTAATGTCCTATGGTACTTGTTTCCACTACTCAATATTAATTGACACTTTGGTGCATGCCAATATTTCAATTTAACTCTTATATTTTGATGAACTACCCCCAATTGCTTGACCCTTGGTATTGAAGTCAACTTTTATATTCTCTTTTCTAATACGCATTAGGGTCATCTCTTTCATAAGGGTAGCACCCCTTGTACTCTTGTCAGTATGCTGAGAAGGATCTATATGGCTATTTAAAAGAAAAGAAAAAGAAAAAGAAATTAACTTCACAAAACAATAATTCAGGGGCTGAATTATAAAATTGTATGCAACTCTTTAGAAGGAAAAAGAAAAAAGAAGTTAATCTCACAAAATAATAATTTAGGGGTTGAATTATAAAATTGTATGTCAACATAAATATACCAAGGAAGGTTTGTTCAAAATAAAACTGTTAAATTAGGGGTGGGATAATTTGAATGTGCAATACATAAATATAATAAAAGAATATAATGACTATGATAAATCAATGTAATAGTGCCTTTAAGAACAAAAAAGGTTTGCTCAAAGTAAAACTGCTAAATATTGTAAAGGCTATCTATCCAAATTTATGTCACAAGAATATATTGTAGAAGCATGAACAAAAATAACAAGTCAAATAAGGGGTGCAAGGGGTAGCTAGTAGATTTTCAATCCTTTTTTTTCTTTGTTCTAGTAGGTAGTTCGAAATAAGGCATGACTAGTCAACCATGGCCAAAAACTACCCCATATCAGCCATGAACCATAGCCAAAAATTAAACCCCAACCTAAATTATTCCCAATAAACAAACTAAGAAACAAAAGAGAAAAAATGTTAAGCCTAAACTATAAACCATCACCTAAGTACAAAGTTCAATATAATATAGAAAAATTCAACATAACATAGCACCAAAGAAAATAATACAATATAAGAAGAATGAAGTTCCCTATGTCAATCAATGATGAACTTGAAATGCAAAGATCAAAAACAAAGATAATTGAAGACAATGAAGAAAATTACAGAAAAGATTTAAGAATGATTTTTGGTAAATGTTTCAAATAGGAGAAAACAAATGAGAGTTAGGAGAAAGAAGTGACATATTAAGTAAAGAAGTCTAGACTAGAAGCTTGTTAATAAGTAGGAACTGACATCTATTCTCAAGCATGTATGCCGGTTCCTTATAAAAAATTGACAACTTAAAATTTATGTCAGTTTTTTTATGAAAATCTATATATTAATTTTTAATATATTTACAAAAGCACTACTACCTCTTCATAATAGTATTACCCATGGATATTTTTTTGATTTATTTTTTTCATTTTGTTTATGTGTTTTTTTTATGACAACTAATGTCTTAAGTTTCAATATACTTATAAAAACACCACAACCTCTTCATAATAATTTACCCATTGAACTTTCTTAGAATTATTTTTTCCATTTTATTTATACATTATTTCTGCATTTCATAGTAGTATAAAGATGTTGGTTTGTGTTAAAAAATCAATGTCATTTCTATTAGGAGTTTTTTTAAAAAAAATATATAGAAACCTGTTGCAAGCTATATTTTTATAAAAACCTACTGCTAGCTACATTTTTATAGGAAACAACCATCCAACCAAAATCTTAGACATTTGGATCAACAAAAATTTCAAATACATTACGAAACAAGGATTCGAACAAACTACAATATATGTATATGAAACCTAAAATATCAATTGAGCAAACCTTATAAGAACATTAGAAAGAGCATTGGGACCATATAAAATAAGCAATACTGCTAACAATTCCTTAGACACAAACTAAGCAATATATATATCATTTTTGTTGATAGTTGCAAGGAGTGCTTCCACATGAAAGGCGATTTACAAGATAACACACACATCAAATGCATCCATTGTCCTCTTGTTTAAAGGATCCATATGCCTTATTTAAAGGGAAAAGAGGAAAAAGAAGTTAATTGTTCCCTATACACAAATGAAGCAACAAAAAAGAAAGAAAAAGAGAAAAATAAAGTATAAACTTTTAGAGCAATGCTAGAAACAAAGGAGAAATAGGGAGATACACTGGCTTTTTAAAATGTAAGAAAACTTTAAACATCAGTTAATATGTTAGACTCAATGTGAATATCATATACTTATGCTGATTCTTAATACAAAACCGACGTCTAATCTTGTCCCTCTATATACTTGCATTACTTATTTTTTTCATCTACGTTAGTTCTTAATAAAAATTGATGTCTAATCCATGTCTCTTTATATATTGTATTTGAATATAATTATGCATTGAATTTATTTTTAATTATTTTGACAATTTCATAGTTTTGATAAAATTGAAGAAAATAATGATCATTAGAGAATTTTAAAATTTCATAGTTTTGGTAAAATGAAAAATTAATTATAATATTATCATATCAATTAATTAATCATACATAAACAATTTGATTAAGAATTTGATTGATAAATTAATAAAAAATAATTTGAGTATAACCAAATAAATCATGAATTATATTATAATAAGGATTTTTAAAATATAATCAAATAATAATTTAATTGATAAATTAATAATTTTTTTCGCAATGTTGATGAGCTATAGCTTTTAAAGATGTTTTATAATAAAATGGTATAAATGAAATAATTTTAAAAGTATATTAATTTCTTAACCACACCAACGTCAAATGTGATACTGAATTTAGATGTCGATTTGTTAATAAAAATTGACATTGATAGTTTTCTCATGTTCACAAAAACACCATTGTACCTATATACACATCAGTTTATCTTTCATTTGATGTCTATTTAACAATATCATTTTTATATTTTGTAGTAATTAGTTCCTTAACACAATTCATATTAATTAATAAATAATTGATATTCATATTTTACCTTAATACGTAACTATCATTTGAGTATTTATTTTATGATAATTAACATATTTAATTTTTATTTTTATATTACCCGTGCAAAATAATTTTTTTTTCAATCTGTTAGCTGCAAACCACGTAACTTAGAAGCATGCTTGATAAGACTATTTTTTTTTTTCTAAATCTGTCAACCTAATTTTCATCCATTCATTTTGACCCACCCAAAGGCTGCTCCTTTTGTTCCATTATGCAATCACAAATATCATTCTTCTCCATCCATGGCTTAAAGTTGTGAAGACCACATAGAGGTGTCTGAAGCTATTCAACAACGAGGTTGAATGGGCTGAAGTTATACATCCATGCTGCATGTATTAATGAACAGTGGTTACTAAATCTTATATTAATTGAGAATACCAATTTTATATGAAATTGAGAAGAACTGAGAAGGGTGAATCATGATTACTAAACCGTATATTAACTATTAGAAATAAAAAAATAAAGTCATGTACCATTAATGGATATTTTAATTTTTTTTCTTTATGTTAATTATTAATGTACAAAATCTATGATATGCTTAACTTGGGTATGTTCTATCAAATTCACTTCACTGTCGGCCATGCTGGTGAAAGTGAAATCTTTAGGATGGACATAATTTTCATAACTTATGATGCATGCAAAGTTTCATGGTATTATATATAAAGTTAATATTTGTTTAATGTTTTGAAATTATATATATAATATTACTGTTTAGAGTTGAATGTTTTACAATTAGAAGCAGTAATAAAGTAAATATGATATTCAGCATCAAATGTTGGTGACTTATTGCCCTTGATGTATAGTTTGGGGGATGACTCTCAACTGCCTTAAGGGGGGTAGAGTTCTTCTCTAATTGCAGGTGGGGTTTCGGACCTGTTCTTGTCAATTAGAATTTATTTCTCCTATATTACACTACAATAGTTTAATTTAATATTGAATTGAATTATCAAAATGTCATAGCAATATTGTAAAATAGATCAATTAAAATGTGATTATGTTATTAGGCCTAAATTGACACGTAAACTAATAGTGAGCATTAATTATGTAAGCCTTATAACTTGACCTATAATAATGAGTCAGTTAACCCAGTAAAGTTGCAGTAAGACATGTTTTTGCTCACACTATTAAGAGCAATAGTCATTCCATTAAGGCTTCAGACAGTTCCATATTACTTTCTCTACCGGGGTTTGTGAGGAGTGATGATTAGGAGATTTTGCATTCTTGGATTCACATTGAACAGCAGGTATGCTAATTGTTTAATAATTAAATTATTTGCACATATTTGATATGACATGATGTAAAAGGATTTAGTTATTAGCTAATTTATCCTCCAAATTTCTAACAATTGGTATCAGAGCCAATTTTTCTTTCATGTTAAAAGGCTTAATTTGTGCAAAGTTTTTTGTTTAGCGATTTTATTTGATTAAATAGTTGAAGAATTTATAATTTATGATGAGAAATATTATTGGTTTTATATGAAATTTTTTCTACCTTTCTGTGATTTTGTTTTGCATGAATTAATTGCAAATTTTATGAATTATGAGATGAAATCACAAATATGACTTGCCTAGATTTTTTAAAAATTGATTACACAAATTTGAAAAATTTAAAGTGATATTTTTAAATTAAATTTTGATTTCATCTCAAGACAATGTAACAAGTAAAATGCACGAATCAATTTGAACAAAATTGAATTGTAAATAGAACATTTTAGTGAAGTTTTCAAAATTAGATATAATTGTTTGGGTTCATACTTGTTTATCAAAATTTGATTTAATTTGTTGTGTTTTGTTCAAATTGATTGATGATTTTGTTTTAGAATGATACAAAATGCTTAAAACCCCTAAATTAATTTTACAAAGATGAACTGGAATTACACTCATGTAAAATTTTTGGAACAAATACCCTAGTTAAGTGCATCTTTGTTCCTTGACTAAGTTGCAACATATTTTCCAAATTTTTGTCGAATTGGTTGAGGGTTTAAGTATAGATAAACTAGAGGAAGGGGACCCACAAAGCAAATTGGGTTGAAATGGTCAAATTTGGCAAATTCTATGACCGGGTTGAAACTGGGTTTGAGAACCCAAAAACCAAGCAATTTAAGGGTAGGAGATGACTCTAGGTTTGGTGATGCACAAGCAAATAAGCGGCAAAGGCTCATCAATGCCACACGCTGCCATGAAGGCCGTAGATAAAGGTGCAACGTGCATCATTGAGCTCCATTCTTTGAATTCTATTTTTTTTATTCTTTCTTGATTTTTTTGAAAATGAAAATATTTTATTTAATTTTACACAATTTATTTTACTATTAGTTTGGTGTATTTGGACTTGAAAGTTTTACTATATGATTCTTACATAATGGACTATTGTATGTAATTTTTCCAAAAGTTTTTTTATACTATTTATTTATTATTTGAATTTTGCATATCTATATGCATGAAATTGAAATTACGTTATTTATGTTTTGCCATGAAATTTTATGCAATTACGTACTTACCTATCATAGGTCCAGTTACATAAAATTTTGCTGAAATAAAATTTTGAAATTATATTTAAGAGAGTGCTATGTCAATAATATATATATATATATATATACTATATCGATGTAATATTATTAATATTGTTTGTTAACGATAATGTGAGTGTCAGGATTACTTGTTAGTTTTTTAAAAAATTTTAAATGTCCCATTAGTGTTACGTTTTAAGAATGTAACCATCAATTCTTGTGTTATATTATGAAGCTTTAAATACCCTATCAGTGTTGGGTTTCATAGCATAATATTGTTTTCAATTGCATAGTTATTGGGGAAATAATATAGCATGACTATGTTAAAAATGCATCTTGAAAATTTATGACGAATTTTGTAAATTGTTATTTCCTTAATTTTTGTTACATATGTAATTAACTTCTGTGAGAACAGTGAATGGTGCCAATTATGAGGACTAAGCTAGGTCATTGATATTTGGGCTCAGTTGTTGATATCATATTTAGTAATCACAACTTGGATTTAACATTAAGAAAGGAAGAGTTGATGATAAATGATAGCTCTACTGCTGCACAAAGGGCTCTTCATAAAAAGTGGACACACTCTAATAGGATGTACTAGATGGTTATGAAGCATACTATGGATAAAACCATCAAGAAATGCATTATTGACTCTCCAAATGCCAAAACTTTAAAACAATACTAGAAGAGGCTGTTCTAAGTCTTGTGTTTTTTCAGGTGAAGTTAAAATACTTTAAAAACCATATGTTTTCTTGATTTATCTTTTTTGCATATTCTATTATTGTATAATTGGAATTTTCATTTGGGTGCATTACTACATTGCTAATATAATTATGTTAGTTTGTTGCTGATTAATCTGAATGATTAAAATTAAATTCGTAAAAATTCCAGTCACTTCAATGCATTCTTTATATTTCAATAGAAATCTTTTTGAAAAACCTTGAGCAACAAGAATCCAATCTATCAGGTCTCATGGTGGATTGGAAAATGATAAATAGTAGAAAAATATGGATCTTGCCCTTATTCCTTTAGGGGAATGTGCATACACCTTTGTCTAATATGAATTCTCCTTATCTATTCAACAAGTTAATGATTTATTGCTTTATATTGAGTGGTGTAGCAGACAAATAATTAGTAAATATGGAAATAGTAGAAATAATAATCATGTACCAATATTTTAGAGATAGGAGCAGAAAAGTAAAGATAAAGACACAAATTTTTAAAGTTCTTCAACTTGAATTGAAACCACAATTTAAGTATGCTCTACTTAATCTTTCATCAATTAAAAGATCGCTTTATTAGGAAACACTATCAGGATTAAATAGGGTTCATGTAAGGCAATTCTAAAACAAAGAAACACAAGAAATTATGCAAGTTTCTTGCTAACCTAAGAACAAACACAAGACTTAGAACAGGCTCTTGCTAACCTAGACAAGATTTCTAAATCCCTAGAAATCTTAAAGAAAAATTAAAGATAAAAAGGTAAAGTAAAAGATATAATACCAGAAGAAGAATTGAGAAATAATTCTCAATTAGTTAGGATGAATTCAATAGAGCTTTGATCTAGAAAAGTTTGATTAGATCTTAGAGATCTAGTGAGGTAGAGAGAAATCTTGTTTTTTGGCATTTTTCTTAGAGATTTTTGCACTTGAAGGATGAAGAAAACTGTGAAAACTTGTTGAAAACTAAAAGCAGTTGAGCTTTTATAATTGTTGTAACTGTCTATATCAGAATAATTTTTTTTTCAATTTTTGAATTAATTACTGAATCAATTTAGAGAAAAATCTCAACATTTAGTTAAAAATTTTTTTTGAAAACTATTCTTCATGAATCGATGTGTAAATCGATTCATATACGTTTTCAAACATGAATCGATGTATGAATTGATTTGTAATGTGTAAAATTGTTTTTATAAAAACTTGTACTTTCTTTAGGTGGTGTTTCTACCTCATTTTGAAAATATTGTTTGAATCAAATTGAAATTCATTTACAAGAGGTCTTAAAAAAATAATTCCTAATTTCTAATGTTGATCTTCTTGAATCATAAATGTATACTTTGAAATCATGCAAAACAAATTGAAACAAGTAGTGAAATATAATATCAAATTGTAATGTAAATGATTTGATTAAAATTATTTTTCAACTTTAAAACCAAGAAATATGTATAGTTACGGTAACCTAGGCTAACACAATCTCTCAAGTATAAAGAATATATATTTTACAAGCGTAAAAAGGGCAATATTCATTTTTGGGGACCCTCAGTTGGTATTTGAACTTTGGCTCTTCATATTTTTTATTTTTCTTAAAGAGAATGGATTCAAACTTCATATTATTTCCAGAATGTCCTCTTATTTTTAAGCCACTTGGCTTCAATGGACATCATTACACTTATTGGAAACAAAAGATTAAAGACCTTATTGAAGTAACTAACATTGATATGTGGGAACTAGTAGATGAAGGTTGTAATCTACCTTAAAAATTGATAAATGGTGTTATTGAACCTAAGCCTAAGTCCTTATGGATAGAAGAAGAAAGAAAAAAAACATCTTCTTGTATCTAAAGTAAAATAAATTATTTCTAACTTACTATCCCCAAATGAATATGAAAGAATGTCAAATTGTGCAATAGCAAAACAAATTTGGGATACCTTAAAAGTAGTTCACGTAGGAACTATTCAGGTTAAGGCTTATAAAGTACAAGTGTTGGTATCTAAATACAAAATGTTTAAGATGGAAGAGGGAGAGTCAATTAAAGATTTAATTCAAAGATTTACTACCATCATTAACTAACTTTTGTTACTTGGAAGGAGTTTTGATAATGTAGACTTGGTCCATAAAATCCTAAGATTTCTCATTAAAGAGTGGCAGCCAAAGGTCACAGCCATAAGGAAATCTCTGAAGATGGGAATGTCATCAATCTAAGAGCTTTATGGAAACCTGGAAGAGCATGAACTCAAGAGATATAGAAAAACTAGTGATGACAAAAGGAAAAGAAGTCTAACATTCAAGGCTATAAAATCCTTTGAAATAGATGATGAGGAGATTGACACTTAGCAAAAAATTACAAAAATTATTAAGAGAAAAGTGAAATAAGGAAAAGAGGAAACCAGTTCCACAAAAGAGGAATAAAAAAGACAGAAATGAGCAAGAAAGTTCCTCATATACCTTTACCTGCTATGAATACAAGAAACCTAGACACTTTAAACCAAATTGTCTAGTGTTTCTAAAGAAACAACTAGAAAATGAAAGAAAGAAAAGAAAATTGAATTTCAAGAAAACCAATCTAGCATTTATGGATGACAAACAAGCTAAATCTATAGATGAAGAAGAAGAAATTGAAGAGGAGCACTTTTTTGCCTTATGGCCAGAATTAATGATGAAGATCAAGTATATAGAAATCAATCCTTCTTCTACTCTAGACATGAGCTTGATTCAATTGACAACTATTCTAGTGACTATGAATCTAACTTTGCTAATGATGATCAAACCAATGATTTATATGAAGAATTATATGATGTTATGAAAAAGGCCAAGACAGACTTAAAATAAGCTAAAGTAGAAAAAGAAGCTTTGCTTGAAAAGATTTAGCAAATTGAAAAAGAAAAGAATGATCTCTATGACTTGCTTAAAAAATGTTTTGAGTGAAAGTAAGACTTATGATCAATGTGCAATTTACAAATCTAAGACAGACATATTGACCAAGGCCTTACTTGGTTTTACAAACAGCAAAATGAGATCAAATGACATGCTACAAAATCAAATTGATTCACAAAATAGATTTGGTTTGGGATTTAGACAGCAAACTAAGAAAAGATCAAGAAAAAATTCTAGAGCTATCAAGTCTAATAGAAAGTTTAGGCATATTACATGTTTTTACTATAACCAAAAACGACATTATATTAAGCTTTATCCATATGGAAATGGTACAATTGAATTGAAACCTGATGAGAAACTTGTTTGGATACCAAAATCACTTACCTCTATTAGAAACTTTGTTATGTTGGCTAACACTTTTGGACCTAAGATTTTTTGGGTACCATAAATGCAAGTGTAATTCTTGATTTGCATGTATGTGGGACAAATAAAAGTATTCTATGGCTCCTGGATTGTGAATGTTCATGACATATGACAGGAAACAAGGATAAGTTCATTTCTCTAACACACATAATATAAGGTAAAGTTACCTTTGATAATGATGGTAAAGGTAAAGTTAAAGGTATTGGTAAGGTTGGTAGATTGCCTAATTGTTTTATAGATGATATTTGGCTTGTAGATGGCCTTAAGCATAACCTACTAAGTATTAGTTAGTTTTGTGACAAGGGAAACCAAGTTATCTTTAATTCTAATAAATGCCTAATCATAAACAACGATGACAAATAGGTTAAGCTGGTAGGCAGTAGGATTAACAATATCTATGTGATAGACCTAGACTCAGAATCAAATTTAGATTCCATTTGTTTGATTAGCATAACATGATGACTCATGGATTTAGCATAAAAGACTTGGACATACCAGCATGGATATTATTAGAAAAATATCTAAAAAGGACCTAGTGCTAGGACTGCCCAAGTCAAACTACACCAAGGATAGGATATGTGAAGCATGCCAAAAAGGGAAACAATTAAAGTCCTTATCTAAATCTAAAAATATTGTTTCAACTACAAAACCTCTTGATTTGCTTCATATGGACTTGATTGGTCCATCTAGATTCAAAGTTTACGGAGGTAATCTCTATATTCTTGTGATTGTAGATGATTATTCAAGGTTTACATGTACCTTATTTTTATCACACAAAAGTGATACATTTGAAGCTTTTAAAAGGCTTGCAAATGTAATTCAAAACCAAAAAGGGTATTCCATTTTAAATATCAAAAGTGATCATGGAGAAGAGTTTGAAAACAAGAATTTTACTAGTTTTTGTGAGGCAAATGGCATAAACCATAACTTCTTAGCACCTAGAATCCCTCAACAGAATGGTGTTGTTAAGAGGAAAAATAGATGCTTGAAAGAAATGTCTAGAACCATATTAACAGAAAGCCCCCTTCCAAAAACATTTTAGGTTGATGTAGTAAATACTACATGCTATGTATTAAATAGAGTTTTAATTAGACCTATTTTAAAGTTGTTAAGAGCATTTCTAAGACCTTAACCATATGTTGCAACAATGCTGCCATAGTGAACTTCTCTTAAAATAATAAAAGTTTTGTCTATATAAAGTATTTTTATATTAAGTATGATTTTGTTAAAGAGAAGATATGTAAACATATATATATTGCCATGGATCATATATTTCCACTAACTAAAAGCTTAAGTGTACAATTGTTCATAAACAAATAACTAAAATGAGTTTAGTTAAGCCTTTCAATGTTTAATAAACACAATTTATACATATTTTATATACCTTCTACACTTAGTCTTTTATCATGTTTATGTATTTAATTGAGTAGTTGTAATTGGTTTAGTGGTTTGGTTAGTTTTTATGCTTAATTAAATTAATTCAATAATTGGGCATTATTTCAGACTATTTTAGGTCTTTCAGGGTGCATCTTAAGTTATGAAATTCGGTTTTGGGTGATTTTTATGTCTTCGAAAAGCTAAAAGAAAACTCTAAAAATATCACGAAGAGATTAAAGCTTGGTTTAGTTGTTTTAGAGGTCAATTTAAGACCAAAAGCTGGAATAAAGTGTTTTCCTTTAGTCCAAACCCGATTTTGGTATTTTCATCATAACTAGAACTTGATTCCTCCATTTGGTGTAAACCAAAGCCTAAAGATAGCTAAGATCCATCCTTACAATTTTCATGAAGGGCTTGAGGTCAAACTACATTGTTTTCATTAAGCTTGAAGGCTATGGACTTAAGTGTTAAATTTTGTTATAGGGACTACTCTTGAAAGCTGTTTCAATTTTTAGCCCATAAATTGACCTAAGAGTCAAGTTTTTCATCAAGGTTAGGGCCATTGGGTTGCTAAAAGATAGGGCTATAATTTCTATAAAGAGACCTGGGTCCATTTGGAAGGAAGTGCAAAGTGTAAAAATGTGATTGCAATAGTCATTTAGAAACCTTTTTATCTTCTCTCACTTTTGTAATAAATGAGGAACTCTCCAAAGGCAAGAACATTAGTCCCTTTCAGTTTTTTTCCCTTTATTTTTATTTCTTTTGTAATTTGTAATTAATCTTTTCTTTCAATCTAAAGGAATTTCGCATCAATTCTTTTGTTGATTGTGAGACTTGTTTCTATTGTTAATTTGTTCCTAATTTAATTCTATTGATTCTTTGTTTTATTGACAATAATTGATGTGATCATTAGTTAATATGGCTAGTTAATTAATTATTCATTATGATTTACTACTAGTTAAATTTCTATAAGCAATGTTGTTGTTTATGGCTATTTGGCTTAAGTAGCAATAGAGCTTTGATTTGCTGCTAGGGTTATCAATTTTCCTAGAGAACTTGGGATAATGCTTTGATTTTCTATTAGGATAAATTGATTAATTAGTCTTGATATTTTTGGATCCTAATACTATTGGTGAATTGGTTGAGGTGCTAGGCTTTGACTGATTTAGTAATAAGGGTTAATCAGATGTTAGGCTTGGCTGGCCAATTTAGAACAAATTAACAAGACTTGATTAGGTGTTGGGATTAATTATATTCTTAGCTAAGTGGTTAAAATGGGAATAAAATGTGGTGTTAATGATTAGTCATAGAATTGATTGCAAGAGTCCTTTAGATTTAAGCTTTTCTCCTAGATTTGCCATTTTCCTTTGTTTCAAGTTTCTTATGTTATTACTATTTATTTAGTTCCTATTTCTAATTAGTTAATATCTAATTCCCCCATTTTCTACTTTGAATACATTAAAATTGATCACTGGTCTCTGTGGTTTGACCTCACTCACCTTTGCTATAAGTTAAGGAAAATCACTATTATCTTTGTCAGTTTCGACAATCATCAGTGTTCATGATTCGTGGGAGTTTCTTTTGTATTATGTTGAAAAGATTGAACTTACTTTAATTATGATCTTGAGATTTATATTATTACAATATTAATATTGTCATATGTTATATATATATATATATATTGTTGTTAATTATGCACATTTGTTTTTTTGTGGCATATTCATGAAGAAATTTAGGCCATGTCTTATTATTGAGTTGAGATTATAGATTCTAATTTTGGTATCTCAAACGGATATATGGACCATTTTGTAAAGATGTATATATGATCACATTTTGATATTTATGTCTTGTTACTCACACATTTTATATTGTATTTTTGGTTGTTGGAATATAAATTTTCAAGACATGTATGATATTAACATCATTATCAGATATAATGATATGCATTATTGGGTACTTATGTTGAACATATGGTTGTAATTATATCATAATTATTATTGGCATTCATTATTGTGGCCATAGATTGTAATCTAATTCTTTGTTCATTAAACTATGTTGTCTAAATGGAAGATTGTTAGAATTTATTTCTCCTATATTGCACTACTATAGTTGAATTTGATATTGGATTGGATTATTAGAATGCCATAACAATATTATAAAATGAGTCAACTAAAGTGTAATCATGTTATTGGGCCTACAATGACACCTAGAACAACAATGGATATTGATGGTGTGAGTTTTGTAATTAGACATAGAATGACGGGTTAATTGGCCTAGTAGGGTTGCAACAAGGCAGGTCATTACACACATCCTAATAAGAGTAGTAGTCCTCCCATTAAAGTTTTAGATAGTTCCATCTCCCTTTCTTGCTAGAATTTGTAAGGGGTGAACTTGACCAAGAGTTTTGCATTCTTGGATTCATAGTCAACACCAGATATGCTATGTGCTTGATAATTAAATTGTTTATACAAATTTGATGCTTCGTAACATGACGTAAAAGATTTGATTATTAGCTAATTTATTCTCCCAATTTCTAACAGTTCTTAGAATTTGGGATCCTCATAAGCCAGGTCTGTCGAAAGAGGAAATATTTTTAGTTTTACCATAATATTGAAAATTTCAATATTATTGCCTATTGTTTGTTAACTGTTAGCCTAACTATCATTTCTTCTTCAATTTTGATGTTGAAAAACAATTGTATATGATGCCACAATCTAACTATATGCCTTTAAGTGTTTCTTCATTTTGCAAACTTAAAGTTGATCAAGTGACATTGAAGATTTCAAGAGATCCAACCTAGTCTTAGGGTGTATTGATTTTTATAGGATCTTTTGTAAGTATAATATAATTAATTTTTTATCCAAATAATTTTATAAAATAGATAATCTAAGGTATAAATAAATCAAATGAAATGAGTTTAAAACAAATATTTTCTAACTATATTTCTAATGCATTCTCACAAGTTAAATTTTTATAAAAATTATTTTTTACTATGTGAATCGATTCATGAATCGATTGAAACATGAAATCTTGTGGAATTTACTTGAATTAATTCACAAATTGATTCATGATGAAAACATTTTTTTACCAAAACATTGGAAAACAATTTGAATCAATTGAGTGATTGATTCACAATCTTTATAACCAGAGGGTAAATTGATTCATGCATCTATTCGGTCATAAATTTCTTCATGATCTTTGTAAGCTGAATCAATTCACAAATTGATTAGTTATATATTAGTTAGTTATAATTGCTATGAATCGATTGAAGGACCAAAAATTAGTTATTTTTAAATGTTGGTTATAACAACTATAAATGCCTCTCACTCTCATTTCAACACAAAACTTCATATCGTTTCTCTATCACTTTGGGTATGAAAAATAGTGAAAATTCTTGTGCTTCATCTTATCTAACTTAGCCGCTCAAAATCACATTTGATCAAAATCTTGGATCAATTTCTATGAAGATTAGACAATTAGTTACTTGAGATATTCATTTCAAGTCTAGTATTGTTTTCTTTTACCTAATTCTTGTTTGGCTTTTAGGTTGGTTGATATTCCCTTGCATCTTATATTAGTTGTAAGGTTTGATTGCAATTAAGCTGAAGGTGTATTGTTAGTGTATCTATAGATCTTACAAGAGCTCAATGTAAATCTTGTTATAAACTTGCTATTCAAGAATGCAGTTAAAATCTCATTATCGTAATAAAAGAGATCATCTAGTTGAGGACTAATCTAGAGGATGCAGACTTCATCTACGTTTACAGATGTAGCTAAACCACTTTAAAATTTGTGTTCTTGATTTATTTTTTCGCATCTTTTCTTTATTGCATTGTACCGCATTACTATTTTTCTGATATAATTCTACTACTGCTCAATTTGAATAATTGGAAATTAAATTCATAACAATATTAACAACTCAATATATTCTTTATCTTCCAATAGAAACTTTATTGAAAAATCCTTTGCAACAAGAATCCAATCTCTCAAGCAAAAAGGAGTATTTTTACAAATGTAGATAGGGTAAGATCTGTATTTTTAGGACCCTCAATTGGTATTAGAGCTTTGACTCTTGATACTCTTTATGTTTCTTAAAGAGAATGGATTCTAGCTTCACATTGTTGCTTGAATGTCCTCCCATAAATAAGCCACCTAGTTTTAATGGACATCACTACACCTATTGGAAACAAAAGATTAGAGACTTTATTGAAGCAACTAACATTGATATGTGGGAACTTGT
>JANHAO010003790.1:0-25591 GCA_026873985.1 Saraca asoca | reverse complement strand
TATGAAATTGTGTACAGACCTTGTATGTTTTCTTTTTTCTTTGGTAAATAAACATGAATGTACATGGGGTCATGGAGTTTTTTTCTTTTTTTAGACTTAAAAAATAATATAACATGACAAATTAAAATGAATATAGTATATTTTTAAGTAAAGGGTATTTTTGTCAAAAGGAATAATTTTTATCCTATCCTGTGTTATATAGTACATCACCAAATATAGTATAGTATTATGTTATACAATACAATATCTTATATAATATCATATCAAACACTGTATAGTATTAAAATTTTATCAGGCCTTATATTATCAAGCCTTATTTTATACAGCGTACCAAATGGGCCCTAATATTCTATCTCATGTCTTTAAAACATACATTAATAATTAGAATTTATGGTTGCTAGGTAAAGGAAAATGGCATGCAAAGTTTCTAAATATACAGAAAAATCAAACAAAAAATTATAGTCGAGTAAACTCTCTTAAGATCAAAATGGTCATTGGGTAGAAGATAAGATTGCTTTAATTAACATAGTTGTTGTTATTATGAAATGTTGATTATCTCAGATAGATCAACAAATAGCTCAAGCACGGTGAACGTCCGATTCGAAGAGTGCTTGGGATGCTAAGTCTCCAGCTCGCCAAACGGCCCCCTTGGCTCAAGCTCATCCGCGAAAGAGCGAGCGCGACCTTATCATCCTAGAAAGGCTCGCTTCCCAAACCGAAGGGTTTGGTTGGCGAGGTACGGCCAGCGACCTGAGAGCTCATTGAGTAGAAGACCAAGGAGATCAAGTCATGCCCTGCCCAACGGATACACGGGGCCCACTTGCAGGAGACAATCTAGAGTAGCCAAAAAAGAAGATTTAGTCTATCTATTCTGTCTTGTATATTAAATATTGATGTAACAAATTTACTGTATGTACAATTACATTTGTAACCTCATCTCCTCTATAAATATATGGAAGGAGCCCTCTACAAAGAGAGAAAAACTGGAATGTTGAAACTCTATAAAAACACTTTCTGAATAACACATTACCATTGACGTAGGGTCTGGTGCTTACTCGAATTTAGCCGAACCATGTTAAAATCCTGCATTTTTCTTGCTGCTCTTTCCTCTTTTCTTGTGAGTTTTACTGATTTTCTGTGTTTGAACCAGTTAATAGTTAGAGATCCCAAAAGAATCCTCCTGTTAGCCAAAGTTTGGATTGGAACCAAAATCCGACGTCAATAGTTGTTAACTTCTTCAAAAAATTGTTTACTGATGATGATAGGCAATATACTCCTCTAATGTCTCAGATTAATTTCCCTTAGATTATTGGTTTTGATTTTGAAATGTTGAATAAAGAAGTTGTTTTTATTGAAGTTAAATAGGGCATATGGGTGCTTCCAAAGCACCTAGGAGTGACAATTTTCTTACTCTTTTTTATTATACAAATTAGGATAAAGTTGGTACTACTCTTTTTTCTTTTATTCAAGATGTGTTTTCTAATAGATCTTTGGTTCAAAATGTGAATCGGACTTTAATTACTTTAATTCCTAAAGAAGACAAATCTGAGTTTATTAATCAGTTTAGACCAATCTTTTTATGTAATGGGAATTACAAATGCATTAACAAGGTGATTGTAAACAGGCTTAAAACTCTTATGCCTACTCTTGTTTCCCCTAACCAAGCTAGTTTCATTCCTGGAAGATGCATTCGGGATAATATAATAATAGTTGGTGAAATGATTCATTCCATAAAAAAGAAGAGAAGTAGAATAGGATTCATAATTATTAAAATTGACCTTAAAAAAGGTTTATGATAAGCTTAAGTGGGATTTCATTGCTAGTGTTTTGAAGGAGATTAATATTCCTGAGAATATTTATAGAATTATTATGGAGTGTGTCACTTCTTCCTTTATATATGTTATGAAATGGCTTTAAGTCTGTAGATTTCAAGCATAATCAAGGTTTTAAGCAAAGTGATCCTTTCTCTTCGTACAATTTATTTCTATGTATTGATAAACTCTCTTATTTAATTCTAGAGGAAGTTCAAAAAAGGAATTAGAATCTTGTTTTTGGTGGGAGGAATGGCTGTTTCATATCACATCTAATGTTTATAGATGATATTTTTGTTTGTTGAAGCATCCATTGATCAAGGTTAATGTATTATGCATTGTTAGGATCGGTTTTGTTAGACCAAGGGGTGAACAAATTGAAATATAGAATCTTGTTCTTGAAGATCATGCATCAGCAACTAGCTTTTGACATTTTTGTAGCTTATAGATTAATGCCAACTCTTAACTTGGGCAAGTATTTAGGAATCGACTTGGTCTCTATGAATAAAAGTAGAAGGCATTTAAAAGTTTAGTGGATAAAGTTCGTAATAGATTAGCTGGGAGGCAAACTAAGTGTCTCTCTATGATTGAAAGAATCACTTTGGCTAATTCTATATTCTCTTCAATTCACATTTATAATATGCAAGTAGAGAGACTACCTAGAGGTATCTATAATATAATTAAAAAGCTTCAGCAAAATTTTATTTAGGGTTATAATGATAAAGTCTAGAAAAATTCATATGTTAAGTTGATCTACTATTTGTCAACCAAAGCAAGTAGGGGATTTGAGATTAAAAAGGATTGAGCAAATGAATTAGTATGTTTGATGAAACTTTGTCATAAAATTTGTTCTGGTGAAAGTGGACTGTGGATTGATGTTCTTAAAAGTAAATATGACCATTGCGGCAACTAGCTTGTTAATGTTGTCTGCTCCAATGGAGATTCAAACTTTTGGAGAAACCTCACTAGTGTTTGGAATTTTACTATTAATAATATGGTTTGACAAATTAAGAGTGGAACTACAATTTGCTTTTGGAAAGATGCTTGGTTGGAAATTGGTCATCCTTTCATCCAATATGTTGTGCAACCTTTAGATAAAGATCAATATAATGCTTGTGTGCATTAGTTTGTTATTGATAATAAGGATTGGGATGGACTTTGCTAGCTCAAATTGTTCCCACTCATATTGTCTCTAAAATTCAATCAATTTTCCCCCTAAACTAACTTTGGGAATGATGGACTTTGCTGTAAGAATAGTCAAGCAGGTGCATTTACTGTTAAAAGAACATATTCAACATTGATGCAAAATTCTTGGGATGAAGAGAAAAGCTACTGGAGATGAATTTGGAAGCTTCATATCCCCAAAGAATTTGTTTATTTATTTGGCAAGCATGCCATGGGAGATTGTTAACTAAAACTTATATCTCTAAGTGGTGTAATGTGTCCAATTGTTGTAGGCTTTATACGAACAAAGAAGAAATGGCATTGCATGTGATTTGGGACTACTCCTATACAGTGAAGGTATGACATTCATTTATCTTATCTAGCTTTGTTGCTCATTTCTTTGTTTTGGATCTATAAGAATGGATAGATATAAATTTGTCTATGGCTTGTGAAAAGTTTATTTTACCTTAATTTGCAATATCGGCTATTTGTTACTAGCACTTACGATTATGGAGGAATTAGGATGTGCACTTTGATTCTTTTGTTTGGCCATATAATCTAGTTGGCGTAATAATGGTTTATGCTAATGAAGCTGTTAATACTCTGTTGGGCTTGAATGATATGAATACTAAAACTATGGGCACTTTGGAAATTTCTTGGTTGCCTTCTCCTGAAGCTTAGGTTAAGATTAATACTAATGGTACATTTAAAAATAATAACTCAGTTGCTAGTTGTGGTGGTTTGATTAATGATTCAAATTGGCGGTGGTTGTATGGATTTTCCAAACCTCATGGCCATTGTTTGGCCTTTCAAGCTGAATGTTGAAGCACTATTTGTGATCTTTGAGCTACTTTGGACTTGGGTTATAGGAAAATTCAACTGGAATGTGACTCTAAATCATTAACTCAGTTACTTTCTAAGCCTCATAATTTAGGATATCACCTAATCCAGATAATTAAAAGTCTTCTTTAACTCAGGAAGTAGATATCATACATACATTTTGAAAAGGTAATATTTATGTAGATTAACTAGCTATTTATAGTCTTTCCTTATTACCAGGATCTCAAGTGATTCATATGTCTCTTGTCCATGTGTTTGATATTTTCTTTGCTAATGTTTTAAGGGTTATTAAGACCTGTTTAATTGCTTTTTTGTAGTTCTTTTTTCTTTTCCAATTTCAGTCCCTTTGTTTTTTTTTTAATTCTTAATCCTATGTTATGTTTTTATTAATTAAACTTAATAAAATAATCCATCATTTATTATAGGACCAATAACACTACAAAATAAATAGTTATTTTTCTAAAAATTGGTTATAGTATAAAAATTAGTGGTAGTATTTATTTTCAATTTCTAATTTTGAAACTTTAACCTTTATAAGTGAATAATTTTAAAGATAGAAATGTATTTTGCAGTGATAATTAATCACGTGATAAAAAATAATTTATCTCTAGATTTATTAAGCAAAAGGATAACAAAAAGAAATTAAGTATATGGTTTGCGAGATGTAAATGATTATGGCCTTGTCTGGAAGCGTACTTTTTTGTTTTCAAAAACAATTTTTTTGTTTTTCTATTTTCTGAAAACAAAAAAATCTGTTTGGCAGCCTGTTTTCAAAAACTGTTTTCTAAAAGTGTAACTAAAAAACAGTTTTCAAGAAACAGTAAAATGTTGTTTTTCCTTATTTTTGTATATAACTATTTTTAGATTTTTTTCAAAAATAAAAATAAAACCTATGTTTATTGATGACAAAGTTATAAATAATATTAAATATTTTTTTTCATCTTGAAAAAATAAAGAAAACACTTATTTTCAAAATTTACATCCAAACAAGTTTTTTATTTTTTGATTCTTAAAAAATAATTTTTAAAAACTATTTTTAAAAAATTATTTTCAAAAATAATAAAATAAAAACACTTGAAAACACTTCCAAACAGGTCCTATATAATTTCATAGATTGGGAACTTAGACACATTACAAAATTAAATAATTAAACGAATTTCTGTGCAATATATCCTGAAGTAGTTGACAAAGTAACCAGCAACAATTAAGTGGCCCAAACCTAACCGCACCGAACAAGTTTGAAGAGGTACCATCTTTGTCAACGACATAGCTCCAAGTGCGAGAGGCAACGCCCGCACCTCGGCAGCAAGCATTGCATCGAAACCACACTTTGGAGCAGCTGAGAGCTCTATGGAAGAGAGCTCGAAGCCTCTTCAGCCGCCGAAGCTCGTCGTTTTGGCTGACCTTAACATCGACCCCCCCCAGGTTGAGGATGATGATTTTACCCACATGCCTGCTCCAGAAATTACCAGGTTTTTGTTCTGCGCTTAGCTTGTTGTTCTTCTTAATTCAAGCTAAACTTCACTCTTTTACATGTAAATTATAGCCCTACTGTGCTATTTCACTTGGATTATGCTGTGCTAGTTCATTTCCGTGTAAGTTCGGGCATAGAGAGAAATGGAAACGTTAGAACTTTATTGTTAGCTGTAACTTTTTTTTGCTTTGCCTGTAATTTATCATAATATAGCTAAATGCTTAAAGGGTTGAGTTAAGCATAATTGAGGAAACTTGGGCGTTCTAAGATACTGTAAAAGTTCCCGTTTTCTGCATGTTGTTGGAGAAAGAAATTTCTTCTTTGCTAGAGTAGTTAACTTGATAACGACTCAGAGGCTAAGTTAGAAGTACTTATAAAAAAAATGTATCTGAAATATTTCCTTGTGAAAATTGATACTGATCAAAGGAGTTTCGTTTCATTTAACTATGAGTAAAAGAGGGTAGTAAATGCATCAATAGAACTAGAGTAATTAAGGCATCAATTGGATCATGTTAGAGAGAAGATGATTAAGAGAGAAGAACTATATTGAAAGCTTGTAGACTGTATTTTATTGTTGGTAAAATTAATGACCTGCCCTCATTTTCTACACTATGTATATATATAGGGGGTACAAGAGGGTGGGTCTCGTGCTGGGGTGGAATGCAACCCCTCAATAATTTCATAGAAAATATACTTTTCTTCAAGTGTTATATGATGAGAGTTATTGCCTGCTTTATATTGTTCTGTGTTACCAATATAATCAAATCCAGCCATTCACTGCTTTTCGTAGGTGGAATCCAGTTTCAACCGTGACCTCTAGTGTCATATTTCATTCATTTGGCAAATTTTTCTGGATTACTTTTTGGATTTTTGGTGACGGAAGTTCATTTAGTTGTAAAATAATCCATTTAGGTTATTCTTGATTTTATTGCTGCATATTTCGAAAGAAAAAGTTTCTATGCAGTTACTGTCCCCCCCCCCCCCCCCCCCCCAAAAAAAAAAAAGAATATTTTTGTGTCTAATGCTGAAGAATTTGTTTGTTGTAAATTCTAATTTATCAATAATTATTCCTTTTTGAATGTTATAGGTTGACAAACAATGAAAACAGTCAAGATAAAACTATTTTGTCTAAAGACACAGATAGTATTGAAGGTGATGGTAAAAAGTTGAACAAACTGGGGAAGTGCCGCTCCAGACTCAGCAAAACAGATTCTTCTCTTGATTTTGGAGCTGATGCAGATGGTGATCAGCATGTTCAAGGGGTTCCTTCTCGGGAAGAGAAATTTAACAGCCTGAAGACAGTGAGTTTACTTTCCAGTCATTAAACTGTTTTCCTTACTTATTGATTCATCGCTGTCCAAATCTTAGAAACAGTTTACTTATGCACAAGCCACCAAATTGGTTTTTTCTTTCCTCCTTCTTTCTTTGTTCTTAAATACATTAAACATTGGGAAAGGGGGAAAGGAAGAGGGGAAGGGGTCCTGTAGGGAACAATTGGCAGGTTTGAAGCTGGTATGATGCAAACACAGCCATTGCCCTTCTACTGAGCCAAAGGCTCATGGGCTGAAGGCAAAGTTGGGCTTATAGTTTGTTAGAATATGCTTAAAGATTTCATTTGATCAGTTTAGATTGTTTCCTTCTGAATACCATTTCTGTACCACTGACTAAATTGTTTTGGGAAAAGAAAGGAAGGTGAGAAAGGCCAACACTCTAATCTTAACATAGTTCCAGTTTTTGGTCATTAATTGTTATTATAATTCTCTTATACATTATAACTGACTTAATAAGTTTGTGCATCTAGGGCTTGGTTCATGTTGCAAGGAAGATGCCCAAAAATGCTCATGCACATTTTATACTTGGCTTGATGCATCAAAGGTTGGGCCAACCTCAAAAGGTAGGCCTTTTGAAATCTGCCAATTTCCTGTTTTGTTTGATAGCTGATATTAAATACTGCTTGCCTTTCTCATGGGGCTATGGAATTTTTTTCAGGCTGTGTCGGCCTATGAGAAGGCTTCAGAAATCTTACTTCGTTCGGAGGCTGAGAATGGTAGGCCAGAGTTGCTTTCTTTAGTTCAGATTCACCATGCACAGGTGCAACAATCTTAGTTGGATAGATAAAATTGATTATTATTATTACTTTTATTGTTTTATATATTGATATGTTTTATAATCTGTATAGTGCCTGATACTAGAAAGTTCAGCAGAGAACAATCAAGATAAAGAACTTGAATCCCAAGAACTTGACGAAATTCGTTCTAAATTGAAGGAGTCAGTGCAATCAGATGTGAGACATGCGTCTGTATGGAATACGCTAGGTTTTGTACTTCTCAAAACTGGTCGTGTGCAGGTACAAGTGCCTTGTTGCTCTTGTTAGTTAGTGATTTTTATTCTTTATTTCTCAAAACATATATGCTGCTTCTATAAGTGATGTTATTCTAATCTTCTTTTGCATGCACCAATATCAATTTAAATCACTGGTTTAGAGTGCTGTCTCAGTTTTGTCATTATTGTTGGCCATTGCACCAGACAACTATGATTGCCTGGGAAACCTTGGGATCGCTTACCTTCAAAGGTACATTTTACCAGTAATGACATCCTTTTTTTTATTATTATTTGGGTTGTGGTATTAGTTAGATATAGTTGTGTTGTTAATTAAAAAAAAAAAAAGTTGAACTCTTCTCTTTCCATGAACTAGCGCGTGTTAAAAAAATTATTTGATGCTATCTTCTTCTAGGTAATATTCCAACTATTTGTCTTGCTTATTATTGCAATTGTATTGGTTTATTTGGGAAAAAAACTATTGATTTTGTAGCCACAATTGCAGAAAGGTTTATGTAATTTTTAACCTACTGACATCTTACTTAGTTGCGGTAACTGTGTTGTTTTCCAGTGGGGATTTGGAATTATCTGCAAAATGTTTCCAGAAGTTGATTCTAAAAGATCAAAACCATCCTGCAGCTTTGATCAATTATGCTGCTCTTCTTTTGTGTAGATACACTTCAATTGTTGCAGGTAACCTGCACTGCTAAGTGCATGCAATTTTTGTGGGATGCTGCTTTGACTTTTCATTTGTATAAACTAGTTGAAGAAAATTATGTAATTTGTTGTCCCCTTTTTTGGCAAATGATGTAATATGGCGCTCCCATTACTTACAGGTGCTGGTGCAAGTGCTGCAGAAGGTGCTTCTGTAGATCAGTCCATGGCTGTAAATGTTGCTAAGGAATGTTTGCTGGCAGCAACAAAAGCAGATGCCAAATCAGCTCATATCTGGGCAAATCTTGCTAATGCATTTTATATGAGCGGTGATCATAGAAGTTCAAGCAAGTGCTTGGAGAAGGTACTCAATGGTCATTGCCAGAGTCATTTATAGCATTTTTGTTAAGGTTGTTTCTGGTTTCCTATTCCTTGTTCTTGGTGGAAAGGCTCCAATCCTTGATTCTCTGCAATGCATTTGCATGGATCTTCTTGTATCCATTCTTTTTTCATTGTTGAAAAGTTGAAAATTACAACACTTCTTGGTGGATTAGTGTTTTTTTTTTTTTTTTTTCACATTTCTCCCAATTTTCAGAAGCTAACCTCTGGCAATTTTGTTGTTTGTGATTTCTAATTTTTTTTCCTCCACTTTGTGTTGCCCTTTTTTTTTTTTTTTTTCTTTTATATAGGCAGCAAAATTGGAGCCCAATTGCATGTCTACTCGATATGCTGTTGCTATCCATCGAATAAAGGATGCAGAAAGGTCTCAAGATCCTAGCGAACAGCTTTCATGGGCTGGAAATGAGATGGCTTCTATAATTAGGGATGGAGACTCATCCCTGGTTGAGCTTCCAATAGCTTGGACTGGACTTGCGATGGTTCACAAGGCTCAGCATGAAATAGCATCAGCGTTTGAAACTGGGCAACACGAGCTTATGGAAGTTGAAGAACATGCTATTTCAAGTTTAAAGCAGGTAATTTATTGAGTTATACTAGTTACCATCACCATCAAGAGATGGAGCATGCTATATATGATGGAATATTTTCATGCTTCATGTTAATTAATATTGCCTTGATAGTTGGGCTTTTTATAATGCATGTATGTAGTTTAGAACAGCTTATTTGAAATGTCATATCTTCTGGTGTTTCTACCTCGGATACAATTTCACACTTATTAACTTTGCAGTGGGTGTTTTTTTTTTTCACTGCTAGGCTATTGCTGAAGATCCAGATGATGCTGTGCAGTGGCACCAACTTGGTCTTCATAGTCTCTGTACTCGACAATTTAAAACGTCACAAAAGTACCTCAAAGCAGCTGTCACCCGTGATAAGGATTGCAGCTATGCATGGTCAAATCTAGGTATCTGCAATCTTTCTCTCTCTGTTTCTTCTTAATAGGGAGAAGAATTTCCTTTTGTAGGTGTTCTTATGGGTTATAATTGCATTTATAGGTGTTTCACTTCAACTGTCAGATGAGCCGTTACAAGCTGAAGAAGTGTACAAGCAGGCTTTAGCATTAGCAACAACTCAACAAGCACATGCTATTCTTTCCAACCTGGGAAATCTGTATCGCCAGCAGAGACAATATCAGCGGGCTAAGGCAATGTTTACCAAGTCACTTGAACTACAGCCTGGCTATGCTCCTGCATTCAACAACCTGGGACTAGTGTTTGTTGCTGAGGGTCTGTTGGAAGAGGCCAAGTATTGTTTTGAGAAGGCTCTCCAAGCAGATGCATTGCTAGATGCAGCCAAGTCTAACATGATTAAGGCGGTTACTCTGTCAAAATTATGCAGAGGACTCTCCTCGAGCCTTCTGAATTCTGAAAAATCTTAGTTTTCTATGCCATTCATTTGTAATGAATAGGTAAAAGCATTGTATTGTATCATTACAGGCTATGTAAATCAGTATTATAATATACATTCATAACGTTCTTCTTCTTATGCTTCTACTTAGTTTTTTCTGTACACAAATTGACAAGGGCTAAGTATGAATTCAACAGGTCACGCATGATGTTTTTATGCAATTTAGGTGGAATTAGTTTAACCTTTCAACTCTCTATCTATACAATCTATACAGCATATAAAGGAGTGTCTTTGTTGCACGCATGTCACTTTCTCCTTTCTTTATTTTCTTTAAATCATCTATTTTTTTTACAAAATTATTATTTATTAATTATTTAATTACATAACTATTTATATTTATTAACCTTCAATTACGGTAATTTTTTCCTTTGAATTTTAAAAAATGATGTGTATTATATTTTAAATTAGAATGGTAGTTTAGATTCAATTATTTAAAAATTTTTAAATATTTACATTATAAATTTAAATGTACTTATATACAGTTCTTTATTATAGATGAATTCTATCTTATTAATTTTAAAATATGCACATTTCAAATTAATTTAAACCGTGTATAATAATAATAATAATAATAATAATAATAATTAATTAATTATTATTTTTTTATGTTGTTAATTGGAAGAAACAACATTAAATATTTGATGTTTCTTATGAAAAATTGATAATTTATACACTCATTTGTTACATGATTAAAAGAATATAGTATTATTATTAATTTACTATACATATCAATTACTATAAAAATATATATTTATTTTTTTTATTCATACCAAATATAATTTTTAAAAAATATTATTGCTAAGTTTATTGATAATTTTAATGTTTTTGCAAGTCACGTTGAGTATTGATGGAGATATATATATATATATATTTAATTTAAATAATAATTTCTATGCAAAAGATTAATGTTATTGGTTAATCTAACTTTGATAAGTATGTGTTTAATATCGTTAATGTTAATGGTGAATTTCAGTTCAGCTAAAATCTAGTTAATCAGAAGAGTTCTTTGAGACTCAAACTATAATCCGGTTGAACAAGCAAGGAAATGAGGAGATAGAGAGGAAGAACAGTAACCAGACAAAGATTTTTAATGTGATTCAGTCAAAACGGGATAGCATCAGTCTCTACATCCATGATAGCTTTTATTAATCTGGAGAAAATTTTATAGAGTTTCTATATGTGGATTCCACCCTTTTTTACAGTGATCTCCCTCATCTTATTTATAGAGATTGAGGAGGTTACAAGTGTAATTACATAATTTATATTTTTATTACATTAAAATAAATGTACAAGACGACCTAAATTACTGCAAAAGGGCTTCTGCAAGCTATAGGCTGACTTCTAAAGATTGCTTTTTGTGGGTGGGCCTTATGCGTTACTTTGTGCAGACTGATCCCACTAGCAAGTATGAGAGGATTGCTACTTTAGGTTTACCCTTGGCAAGCCCATTGTTGAGCATGATGCTATGTCCGAACGTTGGGTCACTGCTAACCTTCGGTCAATAAGGACGGGCTCTGCGAGCTCGCCTTTGGCAATACGAGCTCGCGTATAGCAAGTTGCTGGTTATGTGAGTTGGGGCTTGTCCCTTAGCGAGCTAGGGCTTCCGCCTTGTTCTGTTATTTGTATAGCTGACAATCTAGTGAGCTTAACTCTTTTCTCACTTAGATTGGTCTGTAGTCGAGCTTTTGTCAGCCCATTTCACAGAATCGAAAAATGCATATAACAGTTAATAATGAGTTAGTTTTTCATAATCTATTTATATAAATGAACTCCTGAAAAGTATTTGTGTATTGTCAATTAGATGAGAAGCAAATTAAAATTAAGATTGTCAAACAAAAATTTTATCTTTTTTATTACATTATTCCATTTCCACTTGGACTTTACTTTATGTAAGAAAAGGTTTTTCTCTATCTCGTACAAAATACTTATTTCCATTGATTTTTAACACATTCTATTTTTTTTTATTTGATTTGTTAATTTTATTTTGTGTTAGCATTATAATAAATTAAAGCTTAGCTTCTTGTGATTTTTCATTTGATTATGTTGCTATGCCAAAATTCTTTTCCCTTTTATGTTATAGTAATAGCATTAATTAAAAAAATATTATAATATTAAATATTTGATACTTCAAATTTAGCTGTATTATTTGTATGCTTTGCTTTTATATGGTTAATTTATTCTTTAATTTTCATATATTATGTTCTTTTTAAGTTAAGACAATATCATTTCTCTTTAGAAAAGTGTCAATTAGATTTAAAAAAAAAACATAGTCTAGGATGTTTTTAATTCTTAAGTTCAAACAAGTATGTGTAACATATGAGAAAATTTATGGTATTGCTTTCTTAATATATTTCCTAGAAAATATTTAGAAGAAAGCGAACAAGTGTTTATATTAGAAATTTTTGTGGTGTTTTAATTTTGTTTATTACTTAAGTGTACTCGTTTTTATTTTTTATTTTGTGAGTTTTTAATCCCCAATTAGTAATAGGGTGAATAATTCAATAATATACATAAAAGCAATTTATTTTAAGCAATAAAATTTTAATATTTTATGGAATGAGTAAAAATATTTTGTCATTTTTTATTTCATTTTTATCATGTAGCAGCACATGAATGAATGATGATAATGTAAAATTCTTCAGTAATGCCTTTATAAGTTTTCCTTTTTTTTTTTATTTTCAATTGTTACATAATTTATATGATAATTTTTAAACATATATCAATAACTTAATGTGTATATACTTAAAAAAAATAAAAAAAGTTGAATTAACCTTATAATTTTTATTTGAAAGTTTCAAAGATATCAAATGATTTAAAAGTATATATACTTTTCAAAATAAATCAAAAAGTTTGACTTAATTATATAATTTTTATTTGAAATTTTTAGAACATAAAATAATTTAAAATATTATTTATAACTTAAGATAGGAAAATAACATGTAATGATAAGATAGACTTTTTTTTTTTGAAAGATAACATCATTAAACAAATAAATAAACATGAGTTAGAACATTGATAATTGTGAGAATACAATAAGCAATGATCCATTACTACTCTATTTGACTTTAGACATTAAGAGGCATTTGGTTGAGGAATTTTAAGAACTGATAACGAAATTCATCACCGTTACTTAACTTAAATGAATTCCCCCCATTTGAAACCTTTCTCTATTAAGTTTCAAGAAAATGTTACTTACCATAAACAAAAAAAAACACCCCTTTCTTTCTTTCATTCTTTCACATTACAAAACTTCTACCACCCCAACTTATTGTCACATGTTGTTATTAACCACCGCCCACCATTATCCACCACCACTTTTCAGCGTTGACTATCACTCACCACTATCTATTGCATATTGTTGTAGATCACTATCTATCACCATCTATAATTGTTAATTATCGCTAACCATCACCTTTCGTCATTGATTATCGCCCTTACTACTACCACTGTTGACCATCATTCACTATTGATTATCATCAATTAGTACTTACCATTATTAATCATCGTCCACCATCAACTATCACTATTGACAACTGCCTACCACCACTTATCACTGTTGATCATTGTCTACCATTACCTACCATTGTTAATTATATCCACTATTACTTACTACCATTGATCATCATCCATCGTTGCTAACCACAATGTAACCAAACAGTAATAAAAGAAATCATAAACAATGTGATTCTATTTTATGATTGAGCCAAACAAATCAAAAAGTAATAATTATAATTATTCTTACTCCTTTTTATTTAATTTTATAATTCCCATTTCCATAGATTGAGCTAAACACCCTCTCAAAATGCAGATTCACCAATAGTTATATATTTATTTTTGTCACACCAAACTAATGAAACCAAAGGTAAAATTGTTATTTTTTTTACAAGATTCACATTTAAATTGTCATTAAAAAATTTTATTAAATAAAATTTTAAAAAATAAATAATTTATTTTGACTATTATATTTTTTTTATGCGAAACCAGGATAAGGTCCAAAAAGAAAAAAAATAAATTAATAGATTCAATTCTTTTTCAAATTCATATGTGATAACAAATTATTTTTTTAATTAGTTCATTATTATTATATTACATGAAATTAATTTAAATAATTAACTTATAAATCTTAGATGCAAATTATACCATCGATTACTAGGTGTGTAATAATAAAAAAACTATTACTTTGGTTTCTTACTAAAAGAGTATCTAATAAATTTCTCCCTCTTAATTCCTTATAAATTTACACTAAAAGAAATTGAGGAAATTTAAATTCATAATTGTACTATATGATGAAGCCTTAAAAGGCCTTTAATGTTTACTTATTTTGATATATATATGTCCCCTTTTTTATAATGTACACATTAATCTTCACATATAATTAATATATATATATATGTGTGTGTGTGTATATGTATGAATGTTTCACATCAATTGATTGATTATGATAAATGATTTTATTCACTTTTTTAAATGAAGTAAACTTTGTGAACATCATAATTACTCTAACTTGAATTACAAAAATACTGTTAATAAAAAATATTTTCATGATAGAAATGTTGATAAAATAAATATTATACACAAAATTGATAAAAAAATGTAAAATCTTAAAAAGTTTTATCAAAGTGTTTAACCAAATGAGATAGTTCATGTTTTCAATCATCCACACATATATTATTCAAGTGCAGAATTTGATGGTTAATTGATTAACATACAAACATAAAATTTTAAGTTTGATTATATTTTAAAACTATGATGCATATTAATTTGTAAATTTTATTTGTATAAATCTATTTACATATACATCATATAGTTTGTGTACATTAAATTTATATTTTATATTTGTATCCTCCGATCAATCATGAGCATAATTCATCATCCACTACTTTATTATTTTTTTTGTGAGATATTGTATGTTTACATTGCCATTCAATTCTTTAGCATGCAGTAAAATGAGAAAAAATATTTTTTAAATTACTAAATATTATAAAATATTTTTTAAAACTATCATATTGTACCTACATCATTAATTATATCACGAAAATATATTCATTCATGTTTAAAATCAAAATATATAAAATTAAATTATAGTTTAAATTATTTATTAATCATAAATTAAAATTATTATATGATACATATAAATAGATTATTATTTTTGTATAAAAATCATGAATAAAAATATATATTTAGTTGATAAAAAATAATTTTTAAATTCAAATTTTATAAGATTAATACAAGTAGTAAACTTAAATAGGGAAAATACACTATACCCCATTGTAGTATACTTCCAAATCAATTTATCCTCTCAACTTTAAAACCCAACACTAACCTATGAAGTTTTGACTTAATTGATTTTGCTATCTTTATTGTTATTTTTTTAAGAAAATTTATTTTATTTAAATCATGTTATTTTTAACAACTGAATAAGTTAAGGATTTAAAAGACCAAATGGAATTCCTGATCTCTCATATCAGAAATGCTTCCAACATTGTAGGAGGAGTTCAAACCATACTACACCAATGCTAATGAGAAAATCCAGATTTGTTAAGGATATTATGGGCAATTAAAAATCGGGGTACTTCTTCATAAATTGACTTATTTAATCACGAGTAGAAATTTCAAGATTTATTTCAAAATATATTTAAGTCCAATATCGAGAGGATAAATTCCCTATAATTTTTTGCCTTGTTCAGATTATTCTTTTGGCCATAAATGTTTCTCTTTGTGCCAAGGGTTTTGGGTTTGAGATAAGACAAATATATGTTTTTTTGTTGACTTCATTTTCTCAAAAGGTACATATCAAACACTAAAAATTACACCTTGTTGGAATAGGATCAGAAATTTGATTCGTTACATAGTTTTTATTAATACTATCTTGAAGGACCTTTTCTAAATATAAAACTTTATTGTTCTTCCAAAAAAAGGTTAAGAAGCTGTTTGGTAAATAACTTTTTGATCAGTTTTTAACTTATTTGAGAGGTTTTAGCTGTTTAACTAAGTCAATAAATTATTATTGACATTTGGTAAATAATTGTTTAAGTTAACTTTTTTACTCTCAAAAAGCTAACTTCAAAAAATTAAGGAATTCGACTTTTTCATTTAACTATTTCACATTCAGGATACAAAAAGACACAACTATTCTTGATCAATTCAATATTTGACACCTTTGCCCTTAATACATAAAATTTTTTTTATAAAAAATATGTATGAAATATATTTTATAATAAACCTTTTTCTAATTTATTCATATATATGAAATATTTTATTTGATCATTACTCCATTTTTCCCACCATCAACTTATAAAAAATAACATCAACAAGAACAATAATAACAATTAGTAATAATAATAATAATCTTATTTTTATTTGAAATTATATATTTTTATAAAAAATTATAATAAATTATAACTATTTATTTCTTAAAAGATAATCTAATAAATAATAGATTATAATTAAATATTTCTTAAAAAATCTAATAAATAATAAATTATAATTATTTATTTTTAAAGAAAAAGTAATAAATATAATAAATTATAATTATGTATTTCTTAATCTAATAAATAATAAATTATAATAATTTTTAAAATAAAATTATAATAAATAATATTTTAAAATATGAAATATTATTAAAATAAAAGAATACTCAAATAAATAATAAAATATACTCATATCCTTATATGTTATTTTACATTTAAATAGTTAATAGTAAATATATGATTTTATCAAATATCTTTATATAAATAGCTAATGCTATCAGCTGGTCAAATTAACTAATACAATAAGCTATCAACCAAAGGCTAATGCAATCAGTTAACAGATAATATAATTAACTAATTATCAAATAGGGCCTAAGTATGATTATTAAAAGCTTATTTGATTTCCTTTTTATGTCTAAGTGATGGGTCTAAACTCTGATATTGTGATTTTGAATTATTACATTATGCTAATGGTAGAAATGCATGTGTTATCAACAAATCTGGGTTCCTCATTGGCACTATTGTATGGTTTGAACTTCTCATGCCAAGTGTTTTTTAGTGCAAGATATCACAACTCCATTTTATCTCATAAATCTTTTATTTATACAATTGTAAAAGATAATATGTTTTTGGTAAAATAAATTTACATAAAAAATAACAATAAAAATGATGAAATTAATTAAGTCAAAACTTCAAGAGGTATAGTGTTTGGTTATAAAGTTAAGGGAGATAAATTGAATTGGAAGCATAATTCAGAAGGGTATACTATATTTTCTCTAAGATTAATACAACTATTAAATTTTGATTTATTTTTATAAGAAAATTAATAATATCACATATATAAAGATATAATGATATGATAGTTTATTTTAATTCAAGTATTTTAAAAAAATTAAAATTATTAAAAAATTATATAGTAATTTTTTTTATATAGAGTGAATATTTAATTATATTTATTATAATATAAATTCATACAACATTCGAGCTTATCCTAGTTTTTAAGAAAATATTTGTGCACATAGGTTTACCTTTAAACATTGAACATTTTATTATAATAATTAAAAGAAAATTGGTAACAATAAATGTAATATATTAAGTCATTTACTCAAGAAAAAAAATCATTATTTAGAATCTTACTTTAAATCTCATGTGATAAATATTAAAATTTTTCGATTAACTATAGCAACATACACTAAAAAAAATTTATTATTTTTTACGGAAAATTCTATTGAAAATTAAGATACTTTTGTCAAAAATTAAAATTTTTGACAGATTTTTAATAGAAAATAGTCTTTAGTTAAATTATTGTTAGAAATTTTTTCTATCTAAAAAATACATCGAAAAAATTATCCAACAGAATTTAGGGGGGACAGATTTTTTTTAGAAAATTTATTTTTCTCTTTTATTTGTTGGAAATTCCATTAGAAATTTGTCAAAAAATTTGTTGGAATCTATAGAACATTTTTTAAATTATTATAATTTATTTTAAATAATCTTCGTCAGTTAATTACCCTCAAAATTATATTAGAAATTAATTTTTTAATTCTAATTTCTACAAATTATTATTTAATTAATAATAAAAAAATAAAACATGTGATATATTTGATTAATTATAAATATATAAAATTAGTCAAATAATTCATAAATTATGTTTTTCAAATCAAATAATGTATAAAACATAACATTTAAATCAAATAAATAAAAATATTACTACATTCTAAGATCGGAGAGAAACTCATCAGTCTCTTGATCCCGAGTAGCATCATTGTCACGCCCTAATCCACGAAACGTGACTGGTATAGAAGGTCACAATTAGGAAACCTTTTACATTAGGAAACTCCCTACAAGCCTTACAATGGGATAATGACATACAATTAACCCATACCATCTAAAAATACATATATCCTTTTTAATGAAAATCCGATAGAATTTTCTCTATTTTTTGAACACTTGGCCATATGGCCTATGCAATAACACAAGGGCCACACGCCTACCACAACCTGTATAACATCGTAATAATATACAGTAGCTCAGACTATACAATTTACATCCTATTGGGCATCTAGACAACACACACATGTACAATCGCTAATCCAACTGCCAATGTTACACCATTTATACCTTTGATCTCCGTAGGAATGACCTACTCGATCAAGGAGCAGATCTGGAATCAGGTAGGTGTGGAGCAACTGAAGGAATATTTTCTGACTCTAAAAAATATGAAAATGAGGGAGTAAGGGCCTGTTTGGTAACTGTTTTTAAAAATAGTCTATTATTTTTAAAACAAAAAAACCTGTTTGGTAAAACTGTTTTTAAAAACAGTTTTAAAAATTTTGTTCTGAAATCCTATTTTAAAAACTATTTTTGAAAATAACTTTGAGCTATTTTCAAAAATAGTTTTTAAAAATAGAAAAATAGAATAAGTTTTCAAACAAGCCCTTTCATAGAAACTCAGTGAGTAAACAATTCTATGATCACCGAAAATCCCATTTAAAAATTATATTCGAAAGTATATATATATATAAATTTCATCGTGAAGATATGCTTACCCGTTTTGCAGTCAAAATCTCAATATACATTTGAAATATATAATTCAGCAAGAAAATCAAGTAATTGAAAATATGATATTCAACAACATAACAGTAAGCAACAAAACATGCTACCATGGAAAATATATTCATCATGATATGAATATGAGAGAAAACCATTAAACCTTTTAAGATTTCATTAAAACTCAATATAGTAAATGAAACATACACGAGATTCCCAATGAACAATTTCAAGAGGTAACCATTACAATATAACGTAATAACTGTCATAAGCCATCCAACACGTCTGCTGGATGCTCATGAACAATCTATACATCTCCTTACACTTCCATCCTCATTCGCTTCTCCCTAAGGAAATTAACAGGTTCCCAAGTGCACTTGAGGGTTATCATCCAATTTTTCAGTGGATCCAGTATTCCATATAAAATTAGTTTAACATACCAGGTAGCATAAATCTCAAAACAACAACATTTTTAATCATAACATATCAAAATGCTTGTTTGGGTAAGCAATGTTTATCAAACATACATCAATATATCAAAGCATTTTCATATCCATTTATTACATGAAAAATATAGAATTTCCAATTCCAACAATATAAGGTAGAATGAAAATGCACAATTTCTATCACGGCAAACCATTTCATAAACACCAACAATATGTAAATATACTTTCGAAACCACTTTAATATATATAAGGAAATTTCATTATTTAAAAGGATTAATAATTTTCTATATAATAAAATTATTTTATATTTACACATGAGATTGTTAAGTGAGGAGAATTATCCACTCACCTTAGAAAATTAAGTTAGCTAACTTGAGTGTTCCAGCTGAAGCTCCAATGTTGGCCGTTGATGTACTTTATCCTCTAATAGAAACTTCACTAAAGCAAGGCAACACAAACAATAGGAAATTTTCAGCTTTTCTTAATTTTGCATAATGAGGGTTTCAACTAACCCTTCTTGAAAACTTGATGTAAGTATGCTATAAAATAAATTTTTTGTTCTAGGGTTACTCACCATTGTCCAAAATACAGGTGGGGAGCTTGGCCAGAGCTGGATCGTCGCTGGTGAGCCTATAGGAGTTACTGATCGAATTGCACTACTAAGGGTTTCCAACATAAGTATCTTGAAAAAACTAGCTGTAGGATTACTATAAAATAAATCTGATGATCTAGGAATACTCACTGGAGTCTGAAGTATCGGTGGCCAACTCACTGCTAGTGGAAGCCTCGCCGGTAAGTTAATCTTGGCACTGGCCAAATTGCACGTCACTGGAGAAGAAGAAAGAGAGTCAAGCTGCTGGGTTGGGCCAATCACCAGAGAAAAGAAGAGAGGGAGGCCGACGATTGGCTCGTCAGACGTTGAAGCAACTGCAGCAAGGGAGGAAAGCTTCGACTTTGGTTAAAGAAGTAGTAGCACCACCGAGAAAGAAAAGGACAGTGATAGAAAAGAGGAAAACGATCGAAATCTCGCCAAAACTGTCAGAGATGATAGACTGAAGAAGAAGGAGACCGAACGCAGGTCACTAGAGAGTAGAGGGAGGAGGAAGCTTCGGGAATGCTGGAGAAGAAACTGGGATGGGGAAATATATACATAAGGTCAAATGGGGAAAATCACATTTTGATCCCAAAACATTCCATTGACTTCAAATAAGTCCTTCTAGAAATTACAGTTCAACCCCAATGAATTTTTAAAACTTTTCATTTTAGTCCCTCAGCAACTTTTTTTTTTCAGGCATTATAATCATACTATTATTGCTAACTTGTAGGGCCATTCAATACCTCCAACAATATATGGCATCGTCTATCCATTAGCTATTGATATATATGATGACAATGTTCCAATTGATGGTGGTTGAATTGGTTGCAAAGGTGGCTGCGGTGGTAGCAGGTATATGTAAGCACAGTGTTAGGGGTAGGTTATGCTATAGCTTTATTGTTATCACAATAATAATGTCAAGAACTACCTCTAGTTCAATGATGATCTTTGTTATCCAAACATCTAACTTTGCAGCTTTTGAAGCATTAAAGTATTTGGTTAAAGAATCTACTATGATATCTTACTTGGAACTTTTCTAACATACCGCACCTCCATTAAGAGTGTATATAAATCCTAATTGTGATTTGTAATTATCTTGATCTAATAGAAAGCTTGCATATATGAAACCTTTGATTCTCAAATCAAGGTTTCCTCTATATATCAAGAACACATCTTTAGTTATTCTTAAGTACTTAAGGATAGTCTTGGTTACACTCCAATGTCTTTCACCTAGATTGGTTTGATATCTACTAGTGACACTTAGTGCATAGGAGACATTTGGCCACGTATATAGCATGACATGCATGATTGATCCTATTGTAGATGCATAGGGAATCTCATTTATGTGTTTCCATTCATCTTTTGTCTTAAACCATTGTTTTATGGACAAATAAACATCGTGAGACATGGGCAAGAACCCTTTTTTATACCTATTTGTGCTAAACTTTTATCTTATTTATATATGTGGATTAGGAGAGATTAAATAACCTTTCCTTCATAGAAAATGTCATAGACACCCATAAATTAACAAATTGTAACATGGGAATATCATTTCTTATAAGCAATATGTCATCTAAATATAGTAATAAGAAGATGAATGCACTCCCACTAACCTTCTTGTACACATATGGTTTATTAATGTTCTTGATAAAGTCAAAGTATTTGATTGCTTCATCAAAATAGATGGTCCAATTCCATAAAGCTTGCTTCAGTTCATAAATAGACCTTTGTAGCTTCCATACCTTATGGGGTTCGGTATTAAAGACAAAACTCTTAGGTTGTATCATTTATACATCCTATTTCAAGTTTTCATTAAAGAAAGTTGTTTTGATATCTATTTGCTAAATCTCATAATCATGGTATGTAATTATTGCAAGTAAAATCCTAATGAACTTCAACATGACAATTGGTGAAAAGGATTCTTCATACTCAATACCTTGTTCTTACTTGTAACCTTTTGCCACCAACTTAGCCTTGTAGGTTTGTATTTTTCCATCTGCATTAATCTTTTTCTTAAAGACCCACTTGCACTCAATGGATTTTGTTATAGGTGGTTTTTGGTACCACAAGTGGGTTGGCGAAAGCCCAACAAACAGGTCCAGATAGAAGAAGCTCGGCTTGCCTGAAAGTCAAGGTCATTGAGTATAAGCACCAAATCATTAGTCGTGAGCTCAAAGCAAAGGACCAGGCCAAGACCATAACCTTAGCTCACGTGACTAACAGTTCATCCTGCGTGAGCCCAAATCGCATGAGTTGGATGTCGCTAACGACCTCAAGATAGGAGCTTTAGCTTGCGAGACACAACACTTCTCCCAGCTAGAAGCTCGCTGAGGTTACTAGTGAACTTAACTTACAAGGTCGATTTACAAAAGGCAGCCCACAGGGGGGCCCACCTACAAAAAGTAACTTGTAGAAGCCAATTTACAGTAGTCTAGGATGTCTTTTATATTTATTATTTGATGTAACAAAATTTCAACTTATAAAATTACAATTGTAACTTCCCAACCTCTATAAATAAGAGGAGGGAGATCACTGTGAGGCAATTTATGAATTCATGTACTGTAACTCTGCTGGATTTTCACTAAAGCAATAAAACTAACCATGGACGTAGGGACTAGTGCTACTCAATTTTAGCTGAACCATGTTAAAAATCCTTTTGTCTTCTTATTGTTCTTCCTCCATATCTCTTCAATCTCCATTTGTACAATCGGATTGCAGTTTGAGTCCTAAAGAACTCTTCGGGTTGGCGTGCTGTCCGTGGGGACTCATTTGTATTCTGGTTGATTTCCTATATAGATATAATGGTTAGAGGAAAAACCACTAGAACTTCAAATGCTCTGGTTCATCAATTGGAAGGTCATGTATCCATAGTAAACTCCTCCATTGCTCCTGTTATAGGTGTTGCTGTTAGTTTACCCCCAACCGGCTCTTACCAACCTGCTACTATTGTTAATAGGACTAATGGAGTACAAACCTGGCATTAACGTCAAGAGAAACTAGAAAGTATGGTGGGAGAACTAACTAAAGTAGTTACACTGCTAGCACAAGTATAAGCTCATGGTGTGTGAAGGCAGGCCGAGGTCATTGCACCCAGAAACGTTCACCAATAGTAGCAAGTTGGACGTTCGAGCAGAGCCGATCAAGAAGATTCCTCAGGTCGGAGCTCGCAAGAACAAGCTTTGGGTCGCTGCTCATGTGACCAGGAAGATAGGAAGAGCCATCAGGCTTTCAATCAGTGATCTGGAACATTGTGTTTACTGGTAGAGGAGTTACTTCAGAGGGTGAAGCAATTAGAAGAATACCTTCAAGCTCGAGATAATTGAGAACGCTCCAAGGAAGGGACTCCATTTTCCAAGGAAATTGAGACAGAGCCTCTTTTGCATAAACTCAAAATTCCCACTATTCTGCTATACAATGGGGATAACAATCCGCGCGGTGACCTAGATATGTTCAACATCCAGATGGATCTCCAAACAAATAATCCCCTAATCAAGTGTTGTGTTTTCCCAGCTACATTGGGCGATGTACCCTGAGCATGGTTCAGGAGCCTCCCGACTCGTAGCATTGGCAGCTGGGAAGATTGTTAGAAAAAATTTCTTAGCCAGTACAGGGCACTGAAGAAGCAGCTCGCCCCCCCTGTCACCTCGTGACAATCTTTTAGCATAAGCATGAATCACTAAAAGATTACATCACCCGATTCAGGCACGAGGTCAATAACATGGAGAAGCCCTCAGATGAAGGGATCCTGACTGTGATCTCAACACAACTTTGCAGGGATGGAAAGTTATTTAAAAGTATATACAAGTTCCTAGTCACAGATTTGGGTGAGTTTTGTGAATGAGATGTCAAGTAGATCAGATGGGAAGAAACTTTCAGCCAAAATAAGCCTGATCAAAAGAGCGAGGCAAGTGGCTCCGATCAAAATAAGAAGAGGAATAACTCTAGTAATGGCAAAAATGGCCATAGGAATGACTCTGATCGCTAGCATAAAAAGAGAGCTAGAAATAAGCTCCCTCCTCATCAAGGTCACTGTGACAATTAGAGTATCTTGTCTGATACTCAAGATAAGATATACATAACAGAAAAGGATAAAGAAGACTTTGGGAGTCCCAGCCCTTCCAAGGTTCCTTATCAGTGAAGGAATAAAGAAGAATTTTTCACTTACCACAATGAGGTCGGGCACGAAACTTCGAATTGTTGAGCACTTAGAGATGCAATTGAGGACTTGATCAAGAGAGGCCGATTAAGGGAGTATGTGGTGTGACCTATGTGGCAACGAGCCCAAGAAGGGGACTCTAATCAAGGACAAGTCTCCACAATGAGAACCATTTTGTAATAATGTTTAAAAGCTAGTGCATGAGCTTTCTTCTTTGTCCTTGTTGAAAGAAGCCTTGATTAGTTGATTGGCCCACCTCAAAAGCAATCTTTTGCTTATATGTATGTAACCTACTCTTCATTATCGAGCACACGGTCTTTTGTGCTCACATACGGTTAACTTTCTCAAGCATTATGTGTACGTAGCATTGCCAACTGTGACCTTTGGTCCAGTTAAGGCGTGGAAGCGCTCAAAATAAACTCACTTCCCACTATGACCTCTAGTCCAGTTGAGGCGTGAAGGCACTCAAAATAAATTCACTTCTAACTGTGACCTCTGGTCCAGTTGAGGTGTGGAGGCATTAAAAAAAAAACTTACTTCTAATTGGAAAATAAACTCACTTCCAACTGTGACTTCTGGTCCAGTTAAGGCGTAGAGGCACTCAAAATAAACTCTTTGCGAATTGTGACCTCTGGCCTAGTTAAGGCTTAAAGGCACTCAAAATAAACTCTTTGCCAACTGTGATCTCTAGTCTAATTGAAGTGCAGAGGCACTTAAAATAAACTTTGCCAACTGCGACCTCTGGTCCTATTGAGGCACTTGAGACTTATTCAAATACACGGCTTAAGGCACATCTCTCATGTGATCAATTGCTCGCAGTTCTCATGTGATTTATTGCTCATAGCTCTCGTGCTACCTATCAGAGCATTCAACTCAAGCTCGCTAAGAAGCAACATTCAGACTACAATCACCAGCTTTTACTAGTAAGTTTTAGCTCCCAATCTGTAGAGTGAACTGAGAGCTAGGGGCTAATATTATGGGTGATTTTTGGTACCATAAGTGGGTTGGTGAAAGCCTAATAAGTAGGTCCAGATGGAAGAAGCCTAGCTCACCCGAAGGTTGAGGTCGCTAAGCATAAGTACCAGATCATTAGCTGTGAGCTCAGAGCAAAGGACCAGGCTAAGACTGTTAGTCTGGATGGGTGCCCTAGACCAATTTGATTGCGTTCTAGCGCATCCTGGACTATACATTCTGTGCATTTGGATATAAAGGTTGTACATTCATCTTATATTGCATTCATCATGTATTG
>JANHAO010003789.1:0-25446 GCA_026873985.1 Saraca asoca | reverse complement strand
ATTACATAAATTTTTAGCCTTAACTTTGTAAATATTTTGAATGTAAATATATATTTTTTGCCTCAATTTGTCTTAGTTTTGAAGATCATGTGTTTGTTGAAGATTTTATATGGCAATATCAGTGCAACTGTAGCATGTAAACATAGGTTTTTGTATATAGAAGGGTATCCTAAAAAATAGGTCACGGGGAGAGGTTTCTACAACATTTAGTGAGGGATTAGTGAGGGAACAAGACCCTTGCAAAAATATTTGAACTAGCCATCTATTAGCAAGCAGTTTGCGAAGGCAAATTCCCTGGCTAAAACACCAAATTTGTCACAATTAGCAAGAGAGTAGCAAGGGAGATCTCCCTTGCTCAAATACTTAATGGGGCAAATTTAGCGAGGCAATGTCCCTCTCTAAAATTTGTATAGTTCAGAAATCAGCAAGGGAATAGTTACTCGCTACATTTGTGAGGGACAAAAAAAACCCTTGCTAATTTCTCGCCAAATCAACTCCATTTTAATGTTTTTAGCGACAATTGAATTTTATTTTAATGACAAATATTTTCCCTAGCTAAAATATAGCGACGAAATGTCTTCTCCTTTGCAAAAATTAGCTATTGTCAATTTAGCTATAAATTTTGTGAGGGACCTTTCCATCGCTAAATTCATGTTGTGCGATGAAAAATGGCCTTTTAGCAAGGGAATCGTCCCTCACTAATATTGAAAATTCTAGTAGTGTTTTATCGTTATTTATCAAAATGACATATTAAAAGTGGTATTTTTGGAAATATTTGAACAAAAGTGACATTTTTTGAAAAATGTCGTCTTCTACATTAGGACAGATCATTTTTCAAGCCGTCAACCTATTTTTCTGTCATGGTCTAAAAACACAACTCTTATCGCCGTTTTTTCATGTTTTTAATCATAGAAGGATTAGAAACTCATAAATAAAGAGTCTTTTGTTATTAAAATGCATTAAAACTGATCCAAAATCAAATCTCGAAAAAACAAAGTCATTTGGCAAAAAAATCTCAGATTACCCCAATGAAAATTTACATTCTTATTAATGATTTAATTGCATATAAACCTTAGAAATCCAATAGCTTAATGATTTCTAATTATAATACACATAAGTAATAACTCAAAAACAAAAATAAATTTTTTAAATCTTTTGATTATGAAAACGAAAATTTCAAATAGTGATGTCCCAAGTTGGTTTTCATCATATAGTTGCCCAGAAACATTTAAAAACAATCATGATAGCAATTTCTGATAGAAAGATGCATTAAAACCAATAAAAAAAAAAGTTAAAAAATTTTGACATATTCAGCCATGAAACAAAGAATAATAGAGAGAGCAGTTTTTCATAATTCAAAACATCAAGGTAGAGGTATATAACTACTGGATCTAATACAAAATGTAATACTAAAATAATTTGATCCTAATGCAGAATCAAAACAAGGATCAAATACAATAAAGATTGCCCAAGAGAGTTTACCTCCAGCCATTGATGTTTCAAAATGCTATTCACTTAACTACAAAATAAATAGAATATATTAGTTAAAATGGGCTTATAATTTCTCTATTATATAGCTCTTCGTTACTCTTTCTCACTCTCCATAGATGGAGTAATATGAAGTATTCAGAATGAGAGAGTTTGGGGACTCAAACAAGATATATATATATATGCACTTTGGCAGAGAAAACCATTATCCTCTGCCATGGTTTGTTGCCACAATTTCAACAACTAATTGATCATGTCCCTAAACTTTAGGGATGTTAACAACTTCAAGAGAAGTGTTGGATCACTTCTAAATGAGACCAAGTCTCATGGGAACTTAGTTTTGTTATATATAAAAATGACCTTGAGAGCTCGTGGCCCCGAGCACGCCAAAGGCTCTCAACGAGCCTCGGCTCACCCATCAGAAAGTGGTACAGTGAAGTTGTCTGAATGTTGTCCCGCAACCATCTCGTAAAGCATGCCCTTGCCTCACAGGGGCTACGATCCAGTGATCTAGTGAAAAGATCACAAGACTCACTCGCCAAGCACCTTGCTCAAACCCGCTATCTCGTTACAGCGGTTCCCATGACACCCTTGAGCCAAGGATCCCCGCTCAAGATGCCCAACACCTCACTTGGCGCAACGGCACCAAGTAGCAGACATAGCCAGACAATTCTATAGTCGACCGAAAGGGCCCACCTTGTAGCCTACATTCTACAGTAGCTGAATTGTAGCCTTTTATTGTCTTTTCCATTTATAGCTTGATGTAACACAACTGTAACTTGTGATTAATGCATGTAACACCCCTTCCTCTATAAATAGGATTGCCTTGTTAGAAGGAGGAGGAGGCTGAACCCTATAAGCAAAAACTTTACCAAAGTTATTTCTTAATAAAATTTGTGCCATGGACGTAGGGTCTGGTGCTGCCCAGATTTACCTGAACCACATTAAACTCATTGCCTCTCTACCCATTTCTTCCTCTCAGCTCACCTTTCTCTGCATTTAAGAAGCAGCATTGGATACTTGAACTCCTCCCTGTTGGCCAGAATCTGAAGCTCTCCGCACGAGCCAAATTTTGATGTTAACATTTTTTATGCTGTCTATGGGGACCATCTACTCTCTGAAGTTCCCTTCACAGCCTAACAATGGCCGGAGGAAGAACAACTCAGAGCTCAACTACACTCCAACCAACGGACACTCCCGTTGTAGAGGCTTACCAACAGCCTGCTCCTGCTCCTAAAACTCAAGAGGCATAGATGCCTGGCCAACCTCATCCGGCACTCAAAAGCATGGTAAGAGAGCTGGTAGAAACTGTCAAAGCGCTGGTGTAGGCCCAAGCTCAAAGCACACAGAGACAAAAAGAACTCATAACACAACTCCAACAGCTTCACAAAGAGGTTCAAAAGGAAACTCATGAAGATCATGATAGCCAGCAACTGGGGGGGCTCTCAACTAGTAGGGAGCTCCACCCCTCAGTCTGAGATGCACGACCAGACAATGGAGGAAGTCCTCTGCAAGCTTGAATGGCTAGAAGACTGTCCGCAGCCTCAGAACCATCAGCCTCACCGTAAAGAAATCTCCTCATTTTCTGTGGAGATCGAGACACAACCTCTCCCACAAAAATTCAAAGTGCCTGCTATCCCACTGTATGATGGGGACAACAACCCGAGCGACCACCAAGATGCATTCAACACCTAAATGGATGTCCAGACAATCGACCCCCTAGTGAAGTGTCACGTCTTTCCTGCCACATTAGGGGGAATACCCCGGGCATGGTTTAGGTGCCTCCTGGCTCAAAACATCGGCAACTGGGAAGAGTGCTAAAGGAAATTTGTTAACCAATACCGGGTGCTGAAGAAACAACTCACGCCTCCTTGCCATCTCGCGATGATTTTCTAGCGCAAGGATGAGTCACTCAAGGACTATGTAACCCGATTCAGGCATGAGGCCAACTTTGTAGAGAATCCCTTGGAGGAAAGCATCCTAATGGCTATCTCAGTGGGACTTCGCAAAGACGACAAGCTATACAAAAGCCTTTACAAGTCCCCCACTCAAGACCTCATTGAGTTCTATAATCGGGTGACCAAACAAATAAGATGGAAAGAAACCTTCAGAACAGAGGAACCTAAGCATAAAATGGGCCATAGTGGTCCCACCACGAGTAAAAAGAGGGGTAGCAGGAGTCATGACAACCCCACTCCTCATCTCGTGAAGAAGGCAAAACCTCAGCAACCAGAAGGCCACTTCGAGAGCTACAACATCCTGTCAAACACATAAGATCGAATTTTCACCATGAAAAGGCACAATGAGGACTTTGGAAGCCCCAGGCCGATGAGAGCCACTACCAAGCCCAAAGACTAAAGCAGGTTTTGTGCTTATCACAATGAGGCTTGACACACCACCTCAGAGTGTCGAGCATTGAAAGATACCATAGAAGACCTCATCATAAGAGGCAGACTATAGGATTACGTGGTAACGCTGCCAAGGGAGCGTGCTCAGTAGGCCCAGCAAGTTTTCACCTAAGAGCCTGGGCCCTCCATCAGAACCATATTCTGATCCTGTAGCATTCATTTGTCATCAATGGTGGCCAATTGTATCAACTATTGTATGCTGAATTAATGTGAACTGCCGATTAGCTGAGAATTATCTAGACAAAGAGTTCTCACTTCATCATTGCAAGGATTTATTCAAGGGTCAGAGCGTAAGGCCTACCCCGTCGATACATCCAAAGCAAACCATACTCTATGAAATTCTCTTCATCATTGCAAGGATTCATCTGGGAGTCAGAGCGCAAGGCCTACCCTATCGATACATCTATTGCAAAGATTCATCCGGGGGTCAAAGTACAAGGCTACCTCATCGATACATCCGAAGTGAGCCACATTTCATGAAGTGCAATCTAGAGAACAAACTCCTCGATCATGAAGCAACAAGCTCGCTATAAGCCAACCCACTATGTGATAAGCCGTCATCTTAACAAAAAAAATAAAAACCTGTCCAGGAGCAAGATAACTCCAGAGCCTATCTCGCAGCTGAGGGTCAGACAGCCCAAGAGCTTATCCTGATAGCATTTACAAACTAAACGATGTACGGCCAGCTCGCCACATAGTAGGAACGCTATAATAAACTAGTCGCAACTCTCATGCGACACGTTCACAGTCAGCATACAGCCAGAGAATCATGGTTTGCACACCAGATTTCTCGTTAGTCACAACTCGAATACAACCTCACTCTCACTCATAATAGATTGAGCCATCATGAAAATAAAGTGCAGTCGATTGGCCAAAAAGAGAAATTTTATTGATCATTAGAAGTGTACATGCAGTGATATGCGAAGCATCTGCTACAGCACTTAAAGAGAAAGAAAAGCTTATACAGTGAAAAGTCCTCATCAAGTGTAGAAATAACAGTAAAAAATTTGATGACTTGGCACAACCATTCCTCCAAGAAGAATAGAAAGTTAGTCACTGAGCTCATGCATAAAGGAAGGACAGCTCCTGCCCAAGCTGCTCCTACTTATTTCCCTCCGGTGCGTCCCTATAAGCCAGATCCAGAGCAAATAAAAAAGTTGTAGAAGTCGGTTGGCCAGGTAGCAGCACCACAAGTGATAGCTGAAGGAGGTGGCCTGAAATCAGCACAAGATCCCCTAAGAGCCTGCTAGGCGGATCCTGCAACGGAGCCACATGCAATGGGCTATCCATGCCTACCGGCACTCTGCAACAGGCCATCCATGTCTCAACAACTTCGTCGAAAGCCAAGACATTAAAACTCAAGGTACTCTTTAGTCTCTTCCATTGAACTCTTCTAAGGAGAAAAAGGAGAATGCCCCAGGTTATAAAAAAACTCATTCGGCCCTTTGAAGAATCTAGAAGTTATCTGACCTAATCTTCATCCAACAGCCCGAAACAAGCAACAATGCCATGCCAATGGCCAAAAATGGAAAATAGGAGAAAAGCATGGCCTAAAGTAGAACAGAAAGACATCTAAAATGACACTTCGATTAAGAAAGGACACTGACTAAAGATATGAATTAAGCCTCAGAAATTTACAACTCCCGATCCCCAAAGTAAATCGAGAGTTGGGAGGCTTATGTTACATACAAAAATGACCTCGAGAGCTCATGGCCCCAGGCATGCCAAAGGCTCCCAGCGAGCCTCGCCTCACCCATCAGAAAGTGGCATAGTGAAGTTGTCCCGGTGCTGTCCCCTGACCATCCCGCAAAGGAAGCCCTCGCCTTGCGGGGGCAGCAATCCAATGAGAAGGTCACAAGACTCGCTTGCCAAGTAGCCAAGCACCTTGCTCTAAACCGCTATCTCATTACAACGATTCCCATGACACCCTGAGCCAGGGATCCCCACTCGGGACGCCCAACACCTTACTTGGTCCAACGACACCTAGCAACAAACATAGCCAAACAAGTCTATAGCTGACCAAAGGGGCCCACCCCATAGCCTACATTCTGTAGTATCTGAATTGTAGACTTTTATTATCTTTTCCATTTATGGCTTGATGTAACACAACTGTAGCTTGTAATTAATGCATGTAACACCCCCTTCCTCTATAAATAGGATTGCCTTGTTAGAAGGAGAAGGAGGCCAAACCCTGTAAGCAGAAACTTTGTCAAAGTTATTTCTTAATAAAATCTCCGCCGTGGACGTAAGGTCTGGTGCCGCCCAGATTTGGCAAAACCATGTTAAACTCGTTGCCTCTTCACCCCTTTCTTCTTCTTGGCTCACCTTTCTCTGCACTTCGGAAGCAGTATTGGATCCCTGAACACCTCCCTATTGGCTAAAGTTTTGGCCTTTTGCACGAACCAAATTTCACAATCAACAAGTTTCAAAGGTGATGCTCTTTACAATATAACTAACATTGGCAATTCTTACCAAGTATGACTTGGAAATATTAGAATCAGGTTAGGTTCATGTAGTCCTTGAAACCTAAGTGTACCCACTCATATGTTTTACCATTTGACCTCTTAAGGAAGTAAGTAAGGGAGCTTTTGATGTCACAGCTAAACCACTCAACCCTTGCTGACCCCCTTCTACCTTTTTGACTAAGTCATAGTTAACCTATCCTATATCAACCTTACCTAAACAAATCTTTCCCTTTGCAACTTAAAATGCATTATTCATAAAGCCTTACTTTTCACTTAACTATCTTTGAAAAAAGAAGGCCCTACCTTAGCACCCTAACTCTAATAGGGTGGCTCTCAGGTAGATTGTCTGTTTCTTTGTCCTCCCTTAGCCTATCAATGTACTATATTTGTGCAAAGTAACACTAACCCCCTCCACAATCTTCCTCACCTATTAATACCCTATCGTAACTTATCTTGCTTCAAACTCCTAGACCCAAGTTGTCATGCTAGCTCTCTTCCTCCTCTCCATAAAACTCTATCACAAACACCAACATGAATACCCTTATCATAAACCCCTTAAGCTCCTAATTGTGATCACCATGGTTATCCTAAACATTCCTTTAGCTCTACTCACCTAAATTTTCTTGACGGTGCTTACTCGTTACCTCCTGTTAGCCACTTGGTGAGATTTCATTTGTTGTACATACACCTCCACTCTAGAACCCTTAGCATAATAGTGATATATTTGTTGAAAAACCTAATCTTGAAAAATCAATTTCAAAGTCAAAAAGATTATGTTGATAAATCATTTCATTAGCGGCAGCCTATAATAGGATAGCTTAGAAGAAAAATAATAAAAAAGATACGAGTTATATACTAGAGCATCAGTAAAAAATCAAAAGATTCTAGGAAATATATAGTCACCAACTTTAAGGGGAAAACTCTATGAATAGCCATTGTAAGATATTAGCAATTTGGGGTTCACCTAATGATTATACCTGAGTGAGAGGGGTTTCCCCAAGAGTAATCACTCTATTAAAATGTTCAACTATCAATGATATCATGTTTTTGTGTTGTCATTCTATAATTTTCAACAATATTTGTACCTAATTGAATTTGATGTTTAAACAAAATGACTCTATTTTTATTTCTTTTCTTATAAAATATATCTATTTTTTTTAAAAAAAAAGAAGTTGCTTTTAAAAAAAATAAGTCCAAAATATAGTAACTGGTTGTTGGCAAAAGAATTGAATCTCTAAGAATCAGAATGGCACCCCAAAGTCAAAAAAAAATAAATCAAAAGTTTCATTATTCACTTATACAAATTTAGAAACATCTGCCATCTATCAAAATCCAATATGGATGTGACTACAATTCTATACCAATAATAGAATATTTGTCCTTCGTAGCTTCTTGATCTTGTAATATGGTAGTTGATTAGGTCAAGTCTTACAAAACAGGGCTTGTATCATTCATATTGGGTTTCCAAACCCCAATCCCTTTATCTTATATGCTTGCAAAGAATGTTGGCTTCAAATCACCTCCTTGATGTTGCTTTGTATTTTGTTGCTTCTTCTTAAGGTTTGTATTTTTGTTCTATTTCATCCTTCTCTTTTTGTTTTGCTTGGGTGTACTATGTTTCAACCAAAAATGAAAACAATGAGAATAACATTAGGTTCAAAATGGATAGAACAAACAAATGGTTTAAAATGATATATTTATTATGGGGTATATTAAGTGAGAGCATTATTTTTATATGAGTGAGAGGAGTGAATTATGGCTATCAGATCTTTGTATTGATAACTAGGATTAAAACATAAAGTCATGTGACTTTTTTAACTAATCATGTTATCTTTGGTTATGTTGTACTCCAGGCTATCAATACAAAATCTAATGGTTATGATTCACTCCACTTATTCTCATATAAAAATAGTGTTCTTACTTGGTATGTCCCTGATAAATAATAGGGCAATTTGTGATGAAATCTATTTTCATTTTTGTTTCAAATTCAACATCATCTACTCTTCATTCAATATCATTTTCACATTGTTATTGATAAAAGGTAGTTCATTCTCATTATTGTAACCTTTTGCTTATGACTTCAAAGATATTATATCAATTCACTCTCATTACCTTGATCGATCAAAGTTGTCTTTCTCAATTGTGATTTTGATATCTTTTAATCATTGCTCTCACTTAATCTTCTTTAATTTGTTACTGTTTTGTTTGATTTTGAGCTCTATCAAACACCTTTATTTATGAATCAAACAATTAATGATTGATGAGATCCTCTTATGGATTTGAATTATTCAATATAATTAGATATCATTTGCAAAAAAATCATCATGTGAATTCTGAATTGTTCTTTTTTAATTAAGTATTGTATATCATAATATTCATTCTAAGCTTCCTTCAACTTAACCATAATTTGCTTGTTTTGATTATAATCTTGTTGTTATTCCTCATCACCGATGATGATAAATCTTTTGAAGGTTCTTATGATTCCATAAACATCATACTTCATTAAAATCTAATTTAACTCTTTCGATTTCATGCAAACAAAAGAATAACACAATGCAATAAGATGATGAATGATGTTCTTGATATGATTGGGAGTTGGGGATAAAAGTAGAATCTTCATGGAGTAGCACTCTATTCATCATCATTAGCATAGACATAAGCATCACTGCCATCACCATCATGATCATGATGTTGAACTGATGTATTCACCAATTACATATTAAGCTTGAATGGATTCAATGAGCACTATATAGGCAACATGACCATCATCGCCATGATGAGCAACAAGGCTACAACTATGATGAGGAATTATTACCAAGATGACCAAGGGCATCACCACCATGATCGTGACTATTATTCTGGCAAGTTTAAAAGAGAGCATATAGTTAACTCATTTTGATGAAACATGGAGCAGAAAAATGAGTTGATTTGGCAGCCACAAGATCGTGACTATTGAGAACATGATGATAAGGAGAATTTACATCCTTTCACTCCAAATATCATAAGAATTCCAATACCTTAGAACTTCAAGACCTTTACCAACCTAGAGTTCTATGATGGAACAACTGATCCTCAAAAGCATGTTGAAGCCTTTTATGCAATAATGTTATTCTCATGAGCACTAGACGCAATAGTATACTAAGCATTTTCCATAACACTGAAGAAGGTAGGTCTCTGCTAGTTTACTAGCCCAAAGAATAATTCAATTGGATGATTTTGAGATCTAGCCAACTAGTTCCTAACTCACTTTACAACTGTTGATGTCGAATTTGGGTAATGACCCAAACTCCAGCCAACAGGGGGATTTTTCAGGATCTTTGACCTATATCCGATTTCACCATAGTAAAATAGCAAGATAAATGGAGAAGAAGGGAAGAGTAGAAAAGGAGACATAGGATTTAACATGGTTTGACCAAATCCGGATATTACTAGACCCTATGTTCACGGTAGCGTGTTATTCCAATGGTGTTTTTACCAAGTTACAACACTCAAACGCTCTCTTTTCTCTCTGATAGAGTTTCTGCCATGTTCTCTAGTCTCTCTTTTTACAAAAAGCTCCTCCCTCATATTTATAGAGGAGAGAAAGTTACAATAGTAATTACATGTACAGTAAATCTATTACATTAACATTTAATGTACAAGACAAGATATACAAACCAAATCTCCCTTTTCGGCTACTACAGATTATCTTCTGCAGGTAGGCCCCATTTGTCCATTGGGACAGAGTATGACTTGGTTTTCTATCTAGCAAGCTCTCAAGTCACTGGTTACACTTTATTGGCCAAGTTGTTTAGTCTACGGGTGTGTCTGTTCTTCATAATAGAGAGGTTAAGCTCACTCTCTCACGCATGAGCTCAAGCTGGTGAGGCTACTTCGTGATGTGACCTGATGATGAGGCGATCTGGATGCTCTTCGAGCTGGTCTCTTTATTGCTCTTGAACTACTAGTAGGCCTTCTTAGGTCAGATTAACTTTCACATACAACATGAGCCCCCTAACTTGTAGCTCACTCTACGGGCTGGGAGTTAAAACTCTTCAATTTCTGAACCATCAGCCTTGTCCTAAGACTGTCATTTCATCTGCACTAGGCCATGTTTCTCATGGCACGCATCCGACAGTTATTGTTAAGTCAAACTTAGCCCTTTCCAAGGCTATTAATGGTGACAGTTGGGGGAAAGAGATCTGGATCCTTCGGTAGAGCTGGCCCCGACTCTGTATAAGGGAAAGGCAATCCCTTTTATCCTTGTACTGAGAAAACCATGGAGTTCCCTGATAAACCTTCACCATTTCTGACATTCTGTCCTCCCATAGAGGCGTATATGGTCTGCTACATAGAGAGTTCAGAAGACTCGACTTCTCTGCTAATATGGAGAGATCTCATATGGATCTCAAATTGCATCCTCTAGGCTCTGTCGTGAGGTAATTGTTTGGCTAGCCAAGCTCCCGGGGTTTCTTGATTAACTTCCTTCAGGAGGAACAAGTGGTCGAAGGAAATAAGGAGTTGCAGTACTGCTGCTAATTATGCATTAGAAGGGAAATTTGAAGGTTTTGGCAGCACACAAGCTCCATTCAGCTGGAGTACAGTCCTCTGTAGCCAATCTCTTTTCTTAGTCATAGGTTTTCCCTTTTGTATCTCGATTAGCTTGTATCTAAAGCTTTCTGATGTACGTCTGCCTTGCTGAGGTCTTTTAGTGAATAAAACTTCAGCTTCTTTCTGCAGTTTTCTATTTGCCACTATTGTTTTTTATATAAATGTTTTGGTTTGAACAATTTATGCAACCTGTGCATAATCAGAAGGTAGCATGAGTTACGAATTGGAGCGATCTTATGCTAAGGCAGATCCTGTGGCCAAATGAATAGACCAATTAGTGTGGAAATCATTAAATAATGAGATAAGTTCTTGTGCTCAGGCCAATCTCGTGGCCAAATAGATAAGTGCGCATGAGACCTATGAAATTAACAAGTAAGCAATCTTGTGCTCGGGCCGATCTCGTGACCAAAAAAATAAGTGCACATGAGAGCTATGACTTAATTGAGTTCACATGAGAGCTATAAAATTAACAAGTGAGTAATCTCGTGCTCAGGCCAATCTCGTGGCCAAATAAATAAATACGTATGAGAGTTACGACTTAATTGAGTTCGCATGAGAGCTGTGAAATTAACAAATGAGCGATCTAGTGCTTAGGCCGATCTCGTGGCCAAATAAATAAGATGACCAATCTTATGGTCAGGGCGATCTTGTGCCCAAATAAAAGGGTGATCGATCTTGTGGTCGGGGTGACCTTGTGCCTAAATAAAAGGGTGACCAATCTTGTGGTCAGGGCGATCTTGAGCCCAAATAAAAGGGTGACCGATCTTATGGTTAGGGCAATCTTGTGCCCAAATAAAAGGAGTGACCGATTAAGCGAATCTCCTGTTCAAAGAAAAATTAAAAATCATTAGTTGTATTTAAAATATTTATATAATTTACAAATGAGTACAAGAGTTTAAAAGATAGTCCTGATAGTAGGAGATTGCTCTTGCTCGGTGTCCCATCGGGATGGTCCACGCTGTTGCCTGGAAGGCTGCATAATGTAGTCATGCAAACGACCTCTTTTGATGAGGTCCACTATGGCGTCTCTCAGTGCCCAACACTCTGAGGTGATGTGCCCGAACTTATTGTGGTACACATAGAACTTCCCTCGATTGAGTCTGGACTTGCTGGGAGTCCTCAAGGTTGGAGCCTTTCCAAAGTCCTTTCTATCTCTTTCCATTCTAAAGATCTTGTCCTGAGCGTCTGACAAAATGCTATAGGTGTTGTGACAACTCAGAAGTGGGGGTCGCTCATCCTTGCATTTCTTAGCGAGCCAGCACTTGGGGCTGTCATTCTCGTTTCCATGGTTACCCCTCTTCTTGCCTTGAGTTGAGCTGCTCTACTCAGACTTTTGTGGGTTGAAAGTTTTGTCCCATCTGACCTGTTTCGTGACCCTCTTGTAGAATCCACCTAGGTTGCCAACCGAAGACTTATACAGACTTTTGAAGAGCTTTCCATCTTGAAAAAGTCCAGACGACACAGCAGTTAGGATAACCTCGTCTGAGGGCTTCTTGACATTATTGATCTCGCGCCTAAAACAAGCTATGTAGTCTTTTAGCATCTCATGCTTACCTTGGAAAATCGTAGCGAGGTGGCATGGGGGTGCAAGCTACTTCTACAGCGCTCGGTATTAGTCAACAAACTTTTCCTGATGTTCCTCCCAACTATTGATGCTATGAGTTGGGAGGTTCCTAAACCACACTCAAGGAACTTCACCCAAAGTAGCAGGGAACACGTGGCACCTAACTAAGGGGTTGTAAACTTGCAAATTCATCTGAATGTTGAACAAGTCCAGGTGGTCGTGTGGGTCACTATCTCTATCATACAGCAGAATGGTTGGAACTTTGAGCTTGCACAGGAGGGGTTCCTTTATGATTTCCCTATAGAAAGGAGTTTGCTCCCCAGAGTGATCTTGGTCATCTTGACTCCGAGGGTGCTTTTCCAAGCGCTTGACCCTCTGAAGGAGGTCTTCCACCAAGACATCCAAGCCCCCCAATCCTCGGCTAGAGACCTAGTGGCTTGATTCAGTCTTCTAGCAATATGAATGGTGATGCAGAGTCTATTCCTGGTGAACTTCACCGGAACGCTCAACCTCAGGTACGGCGGTCTCAGCCCGGCCTTTGCACATTTTGGGCTTGTGCTTGCACTAATGTTGTGACTGTCTTAACCAGTTCTTCCACCATGTGCTCAAGTTTCTCCTGATGCTGGAGCCAGGTTTGTGGTCCATCGATGCCATTGGCGGCGAGAATAAGTTGCACTGAGCTGGTTGGAAGGACGCCAGTAGCTGCTCTGATAACAGGAGCAGTAGACGAGTCCGTCATCAAGACATGACCATCCAGGGGATGGGGTTACAGATTTGAAGCTCTGGTGGCTTTCCCCTTGGCCATTGCAGCAGGAAATGAACCAGAATAGCTGAGATCCCCAAAGACAGCACTAAAATATTGACGTCGAATTTTAGTAATGACCTAAACTTCGGCCAATAGGGGGGATTCTTTGGGATCTCTGACCTATATCTGGTTTGAGCATAGTAAAATAGCAAGATAAATGGAGAAGAAGGGAACAGCAGAAAAGGAGACACAGGATTTAACATGGTTCGACCAAATCCAGATATTACTGGACCCTACGTCCACAGTAGTGTGTTATTCCAATGGTGTTTTTATCAAGTTACAACACTCAAACTCTTTCTTTTCTCTCCGATAGAGTTTTTGCCTGTGCTCTCTAGTCTTTCTTTTTACAGAAAGCTCCTCCTTTATATTTATAAAGGAGAGGAGGTTATCATAGTAATTACATATTCAATAAATCTATTACATCAACATTTAATGTACAAGACAGGATATACAGACCAAATCTCCCTTTTCAGCTACTGCAGATTGTCTTCTGCAGGTAGGCCCCATTTGTCCATTGGGGTAGAGTATGACTTGGTCTTCTGTCTAGCAAGCTCTTAATTCACTGGTTGCACTTTACTGGCTAGGTCGCTAGGTCTACGAGTGTGTCTGTTCTTCAAAATGGAGAGGTCGAGCTCGCTCACTCACACATGAGCTCAAGCTGGCAAGGCTATTTCGTGACGTGACCTGACGATGAGGCGATCTGGATGCTCTTCGAACTGGTCCCTTTGCCGCTCTCGAACTGCTCGCAGGCCTTCTCAGGTCAGATCAACTTTCACATACAACAACAACCTCTTGAGTGCATAAGACAATCGATGCATCACTCACAACGATAAAACAAGGGAAGAACGAACAATTGAAAGAGTATCAAGGTAAATTCATCCAAGCAGCTTTGGAGGTAAAAGATCTATGAGAACTAGTTGATGTATGCTTTTAATCCTGATAGGATTATGATCAAGGGATTTCTTTAATTCATTAGCAAAAAAGCTAGTAGACTGATTCATTGAACTTCTAGCAAGATCAACTAAATCCATTAATGATAAAGAGATTAAACAAGCTAAACGAGCAGGACAAGACTAGCACCACAACAACAGAAATGATAAGAAAGATAAACTCTTCCCAAAGTAGTGATTCATCAATTGTACTCCACAGGATATTTCACTAAAAACAATTATGGATGATGTCAAATCAGTTGAGTTGATGAAATTTCCACCATAGAAAAGTTAAAAAACCACCACCATTGAGTACAAAAAAATATTGCTAGTTTCATAAACACTAGTGCCAAAACATAGATGAATGTGTAATCTTGAAGAATGAAATTGAAGCAAAGATTCAAAGAGGATATCTCTACCAGTAAAAGAAATATTACCATGATGACAAGAGGCAATTGTACTAGCCTTAGAACAATCGAAAAAAGTGAGAACAATCCTGGTCAAATTCCCCAATCAAAGACAAAAAACACGGTTAATGAATTGGAAGATGGGCCAGCAATAGTCATAAGCATGGTGAAAACCATTATTGGAGGCTTTACAAAAGGAGTAACACAAAAAAAATGCAAGAAAAAAACACTTGTGATTAGTAATGACTGTAAGTTAAAAGAGAATGAAGCAGAAGCCAGATCCAATGATCTTTTTCTCTGAGGAAGATTACATTCCAAACTTCATGTGCATAATGATCTGATGGTGATCACAATGACCATTCACAAGTATGTAGTCAAGAGAATACTAGTTGATCGAGGGAGTTCAACAAACATCTTATATACCCACATTGGCAATCGTCACCACTCCATTGCATACACAATAAATATGCTAAGCAAGCTCAAACTTATAGAATAAGTTGCCTCAAGTATGGATCACCTAAATATTTGGCACAAGACAAGGTTAATTAAGACTTCAAAATAGAACAAAGCAACACTTGAGAAACATCTGATGCAAACTAACTCAAAGGAAAATGTTGCTAATCACGAGTAGAAAGCTTGACTAATGAATCAACAAAACCAGATGGAATATCTTAATAGATTACAACAAACAAAGAGAATGTCTAACTAATTAACTTTGTTAATATAGACTACCTTAGGAAGAAGATTCCATCACACAAGTGATCATCATAAAAGACCGATTGAAAATTTGGGGAATGCTAATAGTGAAAAGAAAAAGTGGCAAATAAAGACAAAAATGGATTCTCTATAATAAAAATATTCAATTTTATTGCTTAGACGATCAAATCATTTACAATAGTCTCTACATTACACAACTTTCCAGTTTAAATTTACAGACAGAAGACACTCTTATTAAACTTAACCATAACCAATCCTGGAAATGATTGATGAACCATCATTATGGTTGCCTTATTTGTCTCAAGTAGTTGTTTATCAATTAGCTCTTCACTATCATCCAGATTTATTCTTATTAATCTCTTTTGTCCTTCCTTGTTGAATCACACTACCTATAAGAAAAACCAATCAAATATACAAAAGTTATTTATGGAAACAATAAAATCCATTATAGGTAGACAATGATGCATTAATGCACTTCATAATATACCACTATTCAATTCAATAACCAAAAGAATGGAAATCGTTGTAACCTTTGGGAAATAGTTTGAGAATTTCCCATGAGTTTCCTCCTCATTCAAAGTGAATTCCACACTTGACAACAAAGCAAACACCTGACCCCAAATCTTTTGGGAAGTATTGTGTTTACAATAAGAAACATCAAGTTCTCTTCAAACAACTCTAATCTTAGGAACACACATCTCCGAAGATCATTAACAAATGTTAAGAACCTAAAGCAAGTAATAATAAGAATGGGCATGAAATACATTAAAAAGGATTAAAATAAAGGTGAATTCAGTGACAGCAAGAAAAAAGAGGAAATTTATAGGTCAAGAAAGATCAAATGAAGGGCTAGGATTAGAAGAATCGGGATGGTTGAAAATTAATCACACAAGTATTATGGTATTAAAGTAGGAACAATAACATTTTTTATGAAGTTTAATGATGATTAAAGAAAAGTCAGTTTTTGAAAGACGAATGGGAAACATAAGAGTGAACAACATTTTCAATGGTAATTAAGTCTTGCCAACAATTCCAAAATGATGACAAGAGACTTTAAAAGTATGGAAGTAGAGCTCTGGCCGGAGATCATCTTCAGGCAATTGTACAAACATACACTCAGCCTAAGGATAGGTAAAAGTCACCTTAACTATTAAGACAAATCTCACCCGACTCCTTGAGGAGGGGTTAGTGATAAACAACAGGGCCAATGGCCGAGTAAAATAGCCAAGGCCCACTTCGGCAGCAATTATGGATAGAATTATTAATGAGAATTAAGAGGTTTAAACAGTGGAATGAAACAAATAAGTGTGATAGGAGGCCCCACTAATGGCAACGCTCTGTAATCTTAACTAATTATGGATGTAATTAAAGCTTGGACTTTTCAGTGATGTGATTTGTTAGGAAAGACGGCAGTAATTAAGGTTATCTGCTGTAACCGTTTTGATGTTGCTACGTCAGGAAATGCAAGCTTCAATTCAATTCAACCTACCACGTGATTGCCCTTGTACTTTGGGGAAAAGCATTCCACAATAGTATTAGAATATATCTACTTCTGTTGTTACTTTTGCTATTATGGTTGGGGTTCTTATCGAAAGTTTTAGTTGATCCATTGCAGGGTTATCTAGTAGGCGGACCATGAATCTGTAACATAATACTATCAGAACTCCAATAATGCCATTGTTTCAATAAGGTGGACCAAGGACAGGAGGTGTGGCTCTAACACTATAATGGGATCTAAAGTAAATTTGCGCTCCAAGTACAAAGCTAATATTATTACTATTACTCAGCATGTGACCGCAACTACAAAACTGTAGATTTCAAAAGTTGAGTAAGAAATTCAATAGTTTTGATGAAGAAAAGCTGTGAGGGGAAGGAAAAAGAAATGAAATTTCAAGTATACTACTTTTTGTTGTGATTTTCCTTCCCTCATTTCCTACAACCAAAGCCGATGATAAATCTAAAGGACAAAAATGGCAACATATTCATCACAGAAAACTCACTGAAACATTAGCCAATTAGAAAAGAGTAAATTGTTATGTTAAAACTAATATGGCAACATATACATCTTAGAAATCACATGGCCAAGCCATTTGTACACCTTGCAAACCGATCATATTGGCTTTAACAGATCAGAAACAGGGAATATAAAGAATAGCACATAATCTATTAAAAATTATTAATCCAGAAAAATCTACTGAAATCTGCAAATATCAAGGGAAATCTACTAAGTTGAAACAAGTTGGCAGACAACTAGGTCGGCTGAGCTATCGGCTTGTATCATAGGCTTGACAAAAGATACTTTAGAAGAGTTAAGAAAAAGTGAGTAATTATTTTATGTAAAAAAAATCAAAAGAATGTCAGTAGATAACAGATATAAAAGACCTTGTATTCAAAGCAAGAATGAATTGAAAAAGAGCCATCGTTCTACTTCTCTTAGTCCTAAAGCCATCATATCTGACACACACAATTTCCCAAAGCAAATATTCTCCCTCACGTGTAAAACCTTTGCTTAACCATTCAGCCAATCCTTTATATACCGACTTCCAAACACATTCAATTAAATACTCTCTCAAGTCACCGTTACAAAAGCCAAATCTTTGGCTACTCACCACCACATCACACACACTTATACTTAATTCTTTATTCCATTGGCTCTCATACCAACATAATCAAGTATGTAATCAGTGGCAGCAAGGGGAAATAATAATTGCTGAAATGCTAACAAGTGCACAGATCGGATAACAACCATGTGTACAAAAGAAGAAATAATAGTTTCAACATCTGCAAGCCTATGCCTAAAGGTCAACAATGAAAATAAAACAAATCTACTATGAAAAGTCTGATGAATAGCTGCATAGAGTTATATTAGTTTGACCATGGATGTTATAAGAAAGTTGACCAACTTATTGTCAGACTCTTGCCACACGATCTGTTTTACCCTTTGATTCTTCCTTTATTTTTCAATTCTTTGTGAAACCTATTTGACACGGTAGAGCAGTATCCCTGATTCTTGATTATCCTAGTTTGAACTTCCCTTAGCTTTCTTTTTCACTCTTAAATACTAAATAGAAGCTTGTGGGTGTGCAAACTACTATTCCTGAAACTTATTTGGAACCAACCTAAAATTCATAATGATGTGATCTTCCATGGAGATACCCATAGACCTTTCTGCAATTCAACAACCAAATTGAAAAGAAAAAGAAAAATATTCATGCCACACTAGAATAGGTAGAAGGAGAGTGATAAGTGATAAATTTGATGCCACAAAGTGTAAATTCTTTGGTGCCACAAAGAGCAAATTCTTTAATAAATTTAACACCACATGATCTTCTATTCATGCTTGATTTTTGTGTCAAGTTTCATCCAAATCTAAGCATATGTGCTTGCCAAATTTGGTCATAAGTCCTAAACTATGACATTCTCCTCCACTTGAAAATGTTGATGCCCTCATTGATGACTGAATCTGACACAACATCGATAGAATCTTCAGTCTACCTGCCCCGAGCTCTTCCCTCAACTTCTTCTCTGCTTGTCTATTTGTACTTCACCAATATTTTGTCTTTAACACTTCAGTCTGACATTGCTCCTTGAAAGTCTTTGATATACTCTTCTTCAACTCTTATTAGGCTTTCTTCTGCTTGTCTCCCTGACTTGTTCATAATGAAAATGAGCTATCTTTGTAACTCTTGAGCTTATTGTCTTTGTAGCAGAGCAATAGTTAGGCATTTGGGTGCGTTTACTACTGACTGATCTACCAGCTAATCCCACATCCAATGTCTCATCCCAATTATGTGAGAAACAAAAGTCTTATGTATTGTTCAAATACAAGTATCACCTTTTGCTGATAAAACATGGTCTGCTTGCAAGTCTGATACCTTGCTCACAAGTCTGCTTGCATGGTTTTCCGACATTCCATCATACTTTGCTGCATACTTTGCTACTCCAACAACATCACTCCTCGAACATGATACCTGGATGGTATCCCCCTACCATGGTCAATAAGGTTGAACAAAGAGTTATATTCGTCACTCTTGTTCTATCTTTTCACACGTTTGTACTCTTAAAGGTCATTGCCACAAGCTCCTTATGTCAAAACTCCAACACTCTTAAAGTAATGCGAGCTATTGCCATAAGTTGGACCTTGCAACTAAGTGAGGGTTTCTACATGCAAGAGCTCCACAATTAGATATAATAAAATTATATATGTTACGCAGTTGCTCCTTGAACAAATACTACACCCTTCAGCTTCTTGATAGATTCCTTATTAAAAGGATTTACATATTTTGCACATCTATCCTATTGTGCCTCATTTACCTACTCCTCTACTCTTGTGTGGGGTGGTACCCTCGAACCCACACAACTTTTTACATGAATGGACCCCTGGTAGGGATGGGATCTACCACACTTTGTCATCATCTCACTACTCATGGGACTTTAGGAATCAAATTCCATTGATCCTAGGTCAAGAGTTATCCTCCCTATCAAAATCTTCATCACCACCCTCATCGCCTTGTTATGCCTCATCTTGAAGTTTGGCTTGTAAGGCATTTAAGGCAGCCTTTTATGGACACTCTACCACTGTATGAGGCTCATTGCATAAGAAACAGGATAGTGTCTTGGACTTCCTTTTGTTGATGGATATTTGGGATGATCTTGAAACTTGCAAGTAGGGAGACACCCCATTGCCTCTTCCCTTATTCTTGGAATTGCCACTTTTACCTGAGTAGCCACTATTAGTAGTATTCAAGCCCCCTTCATGGGACTTCATTCAAGGAAAGCCAATGTCATAGTTGGACAAGCATTCAGCTGTAGTCACTACTTTTCCAAAGCTTTCAATTTTCCTCCTTTGGAGTTCTATGGCAACTTCTTGCGATAAACCCTTCATAAGCCAAAATAGCATATCCTTTTCAATCATGTTCCTTATATCTAACATGATGGTTGTGAACATCTTCATGCAGTCCTAAACTGATCTTGTCTATTTCAACTCTCACGATTTCCATTGAGCCAAATAGTCCATATTTTTAAGGTAAAAGTGTACATTCAATTGTTGCTTAAGCACTTTTTAGGAATCAATACAACACCTTCCCTCTACTTAGTCCTCCACCAAACTTCAGTGTTGCCCATAAGGAACATGGTAACTTAGTTTAGCTATACTTCTTTAAAAGTAATGCCAGCTACTTGAAAATATTGATCCATATCGAACACAAAATTCTTAACCTTTTATGCATCTCTCTTCCTAACATATGGCCTTAGTTTGGGGATTTTCACTTCCTCCTTCACTCTGAAGTACCACCCTCTTGTGAACTATTCTTAATGGCCATCATTATTACATTCATTGAGGTTGCTATGTCACTCATCTCAGCATAAAAAGTTGCTACAACATCCTTTACATCATTGGTAAGGTCTTTCATAGCATCCCTAAATCCTTCTGATTGTTCTCAATTGCAACAAGTTGTTCACCGAATTGTAGAGCTTCACTAGTCCCCTTGCCTTCAACTCTCACACGAGATTCAAGATTTGAGACATGGTGCTTGAGAGATTCCCAATTCTTCACTTTCTAAATTTCTTATGATCTCGATTACCCCTTTGAGATTTCTGATTGCAACATCAAATGCATCAAAGTGTTTAGTGGATGTGAATTTCTTCAACATAATGGTGTATTAACAGGGTGCAATAGAAAACAATGAAGCATGGTCTCAACCATGCTCTAATACCAAACTGTCATGGTTTGATAGCTCAATTCTCAAAACATGCAATGCTTAAACTCCCCACTCAATACTTATTGAATTAGTACCTAAGAATAAGCTAACCAACTGGTCATACACTATCTAAGTTTCAAAAATAATGGGCGACACCCATAATTTATAACACATCAAGGTAACCATAAGCACAAATTACATAGCATATAGCAACTAAATCACAATAGAGGTAACCAAGTCATTCATATTGACAAACATGATGTGTTTAAGCAATTTGAACAAATACAGATAAATATGCCTAAAATAGATAAGTTTCGTGAGACAATATTTTGATAGAAGGAAGGCTACTTCTTTATTCACATTTAAAAGCCTCATTACAGACTCCCAAGTGTGTAGAGGAGGCTTATGATCATACACTTGATCCCTTAGATGAATGTCTCAACACCCACCTAAGGTCACTAGACACTTCCCCAGAGAGCATTCTAAGCCAAAGCCCAAATGGCAAGAGTAAATATACTTTTTCTAAGTTAACATAAGGGCTTTTCTCCTAGGACACAAAGATAAAAATCAAAGGATCATAACCATGTACTTATCTACTCACAATGGACAAGTTACTAAAGTCAAAATTATATGAACACCCTCAAAATGGGGAAAAAAGGAAAAATAATCTACATGGGCATTTTCTCTCAAATTTACTACACATAATCTTCTCTTCATGCTTGATTTTTGCATGAAGTTTTGTTTAAATATGAGCACATTTGCTTGCCAAATTTGGTCATAAATCCTAAACTATGACACTAATGTAGGAAATCTTGTTGAGAAAATAGGATATTCACTACTAATAACAAATTCATTCACATCATCACTGCATCTAGGATGATTGAATCTTGTTTCAATATCTCCCAAGTATCTAGAACAAAAAGTAAGGCATTCTTCTACAATATAACCTTTAGCTATACAATCTTCGGTGTGTAGCCTTATTATGGACATATGATTTCAAATGGCCAAGGGCCCTAACAATGCAAGAAAAAATGAATTATAATGGTGAAATTCATAAAATGTCTCAAGAATTGAATAAAATAAAAGAAATATTCATTAGCACCTTTCAATGGGATACATCCACCTAAAATGTACTGGGGCCAGCAATCATTGCTTCCTTAACAAGGTGGGATACCAAATGAATCATGATAGTGAAAAAAAGATGGGGGAAATATCATTTCCATGTGGCAAAGTGTCACTATTATTTGTTAAGGTAGTTTTTCCAAGTGCTCAATGTTTAAAACTTTGCATGAAAATTCTCTAAAATAGTTAGATAATTTGATTAACATTGAAGTAACTTCTTTAGGCAAAGATCTTCTCAAAGATATTGGAATAATATGCTCCATGAGAATATGGGAATCATGACTTTCAAGGCTTGAGATCTTGTGTTTCTTACAATCAACACATCTAAAGATGTTTGATGAGTAGCCATCACGAACAATCAAACTTTTGAGAACTTTAGAAAAAAAAAATCTTTCTCCTCATTTTTCATTTTAAAATATGTAGGAGGAAACTTGCAAAAGTTAGGATAAGGATGAAGTTTCTTTCTTATCCCCATGACCTCAAGGTCTTTACAAGCTTGAAACTTATCTTTTGTCCTTTTTTTTTCATCAAGCATTGTGAATAACACATTATCACAAACATTTTTCTCTATGTGCATCATATCAAGGCAATGATGAATACAATTATTCTCCCAAAAAGTAGATCCCAAAATATGCTCCTTCTTTTCCATTGTTTTGGTCTATTTTTATTTGTACCCCCATTATGAAGCCTTTGAAAGCTTTCCTTAACCTGCCTAATGATGATAGAGCTTGGTAGTGGCATAGGTGCTTGTCTAAGCTCAATAGTTCCATCAAAAGGCTCTTTTTATACTTGAGGTTATAGTTGAGTGGTAATCCTTGAAGATGGGCTATGAAACAATTTTTCTTACCAAACTTAAGCTTTTTAGAATTTGTCTCAAAATTACAAGTTGGGCATGCAAGTGAAGTATGTGCATTCCAACCAGACAAGTTGTCAAGACCTGAAAAGTAGTCCACACAAGTATAACATGCATTCAAAATATTTCATTTGTAGAGGAATCATAAGTATCTACGCCATAATTCCATAATTGCAATAATTATGCTACAAGGGGTTTTAAGTAAACATTGGTGTTATCACTAGGCATCATAAGACCAAGAATTACCATTGACATAATAAGTGAATTTTGCTTGATTGCCATCTAAGGATTTGCCTGCATCCTTGTCCTTCTTCTTTGAAATTGCAACTTTGATGCATTTTGACATTTTTATGAAGTTAAGGTTTTAGGGTGTGAAATGGATTGACTGATTTTGAGTTGTTTTAATGTAATTGATTAGTTAGAATTGATAGATTTGGTGTTTCTAGCTATTCTATGGAAGAAATTTGAGTGAAAAGGGTTTAGATTTGAGATTTGGGTAAGAGAATTTGAGAGAGTTTTGGGCTGGTTCAAAAAGTGTAACTATTAAATAAAGGCAAAATTGATTTAATATATATAGTGATCAAGCTATGAATCAATTCAAAGTGTATTTTACATGTTGTGAATCAATTCATATGTAAGTTTTAAAACATTGAATTGACTCAGGAATTGATTTTGTTATGAAATTGTGTATCAGGATTCTTAAGGGAATTGATTATTTTAAAGTTGAATTGATTATGGAATCGATTCGAAGAGGTAGATAAAAGGCTTTCAGAAAAATTTAGAGGTCCCAAAAGATTAAAAATTTTATGAATTGGTTCTTGAATCAATTCTCAAATATTGTGGATCAATTCTTGAATTGATTCAGGATCTCTTAAAAAAACCTAGGAAAATTCTAATTAATTCATGAATCAATTTAGGCAATTGTAAAAACAATTTTTCATGTAGTTTTGTCTTAAAACTATTTCAAAGTGATGTATTTACTAGTAAAACTGAATTCAATGCCATTGAAACTTAATGTTCACTTCATATACCTACAAAACAAACCTAAGGATAACTTCGGTGCCTAAGTTAGTAAATGCGGTGTAAGAATGTAAATCTCAAATATAAAAGAAAATTTCTTTTAAAAATTGTTTCAACTCCTCATACAATCTAATTTCCAAAAATTACCATCATAACAATTTTGTGACAAGGCAACTTTACTTTACCTTTCAAATTTTATCTCCAAATCTACAAACAAAAAATTTATCTTTGCTTTTGTGGTACCCAGCTGATCTTAGGTCCTAACTTGTTAGAAAAATCAGCAATATCTCTTTCAAGTAACCACACTAGCTTTTCTTTTGCGTTTAAAATATAAGTGCCATTTTTGTATGGACAATATTTTATATGATGTCCTTTATGATTACAGTAAAAACATGTAATATATGCAAAATTCCTTTTAGTGTTTGACTATTTATATCCTAATCCAATTTTACTTTGACATTGTTTCTGACTCTCTAGCATATCATTAAATCTTCTATTGCTATTAGTAAAACCTTATAGCAATTTTATCAATGATGTTATTTCAGATTTATATGACTCGCACTGATCATAGGCCTTTCTTTCATTTAGTTTTCCAACTAAAGCATTTAAATCACTGTTTTCTTTTTCTAGCAGCTTTAATTTTTTTAGCAAGTTTTCTTTTTCAATTTTAACTTACATTAAGTCTTTCCTAGTTTTAACTAGTAAATCATACATCGCAACATACAAATCATCAGCATCATCAGAATCATTTTCAAATTCATTATGTAAATCAGTAATATATGTACCAGGAGGAAAGGATGGATATTGAAATACCTCAACATCTTAATCAAATCTAGCCATACGACAAAGATGTGCTTTGTCATATGTTTCTTCATCTTCTGTTGAATTAGCATATCCATCTTCCCAAAAAGATAAATTTCCTTTATTTGATGCTTATATCCTCTTCTTTCTTTCACTCTCAAGTTGTTTCTTCAAATATACTAGACAGTCTAGCTTAATGCATCCAGGCTTTTTACATTCAAAGCAGGTTAGTGTGGTGTTTGATGTACTTCCTTGTTCACCTTTATTATACTTTCTTTTTGGTTGTGAAACAATGGCTTTCTTTTTCTCTTTGTTCCTCTTTTCTTTTAGAATCCTTTGCAACTTCTTACTAATTAATGTCATTTCTTCTTTTTCATCTTCAACTTCATCATTTTCAGATTAATCCTCATCGAAATCAAGTGCATTTACAGCTTTCAAAGCTAATGTCTTTTTCTTTTTATCATCTCTATTTTTCTTGAATCTTTTGAGTCCAATTTGTGTTCTTCTAAATTTCCAAAAAGTTCCTAAATTGTTGGCATCCCCATTTTCAATGATTCCTTAATGGCTGTCACTTTTGG
>JANHAO010003788.1:0-25476 GCA_026873985.1 Saraca asoca | reverse complement strand
TAATTTAATTTTCTTAAAAGTGGATCAGAATAATCCTCCTATTGTATAAGATTGACTACAATGACAGAATATAAGTTATAGTATTATTATGTTTTTATTCAATACATTAATCTCCTCCAATTACATTAATTACGTAAAAAAAGAGGGCCAAATAGTGTAATTTTAGAAAAGGAAATTGAGTCAACCTTTTGCTAACTCAATTTTCATTTATTATATTCTTACATTTCTTTGCAGTTCAGATAAAAAAGAGAGAATTTTAGAAAGAAAAGTAATCAAAATGTTGGATTTTAGCCCCTTCAACGGCGACATAAATCTTAAAGTACCATAAAAGCAAACAAATTATGTTGTCACTGTAAGTTTTAATTAGATTGCCACGGTAAAGATTCTGATAGCTTGAACGTCAAAAAGATTATTTTGAAGTATATTTGAACCACATTTACGTTTTAGAAAGATTTTTTTTATAAAGTTTATTGTTTTTTATTATGTCTACTTTTACATCTATAAATAATTTTAATAAGTTGAATGATACGATAAATCTTGTAAAAATTTAGTGACATTGGCATACCCTAACCATAATAATTGTAGCAATTAACTTATCATTTTCTTAAACTTCTATAATTGATATACATATAATAAAGACACTGTGGCCTTGTTTGGGAAGGAGTTTTTCTGTTTTTAAAAACATTTTTTTTATTTTTCTGTTTTCTGAAAACAAAAAAATCTGTTTGGCAGTCTGTTTTCAAAAACTGTTTTTCAAAAATTGTTTTCTAAAAGTGTAACTAAAAAACAGTTTTCAGGAAACAGTAAAATGTTATTTTCCCTTGTTTTTGTATATAGCTGTTTTCAGATTTTTTTTCAAAAATAAGAAGAAAACCTATTTTCAATAATGACAAAGTTATAAATAATATTAAATATTTTTTTTTCATCTTAAAAAAAATAAAGAAAACACTTATTTTTAAAATTTATATCCAAACAAATTTTTTGTTTTTTGATTCTTAAAAAACAGTTTTTAAAAACAGTTTTTAAAAAACCGTTTTCAAAAACAATAAAACAAAAGCACCTGAAAACACTTCCAAACAGGCCCTATCATTTTATTAAGCATAACTTTTTCTCGTGTGACTAAGTCATGATTAAAAATTAGTGTTCCTTTAATGTCAGATTCTTGTATTGTTTAAATTTAAGAGATTAATCACTTCTATTAAAAAATAAAGTCTTATATATAGTTGAGGTTTTAACCCTAATCTGTTTTCAAATTAAAAATAATAATAATGGCACAAAAAGGTTTGTACTTTTTAAAACTATGTGAGAAAGTGAACTAGCCCATTGTTTAGGATGAGTTCTTTTGAAACACATACACATTTGATGAAAAATTTGAACTCTGAAAAAATTCAGGTTAATTTTGGTTAAAAAGATCAAATGGTTAATTTTTTTCATTTACATTTTAATGTAGCATATGTGACTCAAGATATAAGGGGGTCAGAATAATAATTAAAATTCTTATTTGTTTGAATCCTAATTAATTAGATAAACACTCCAATAATTCATATTATATTTATACTATAATTTTTTTAAAAAATACTTTGGCCTTTTCATTTCAATGATAAAGAAATCAGAAAAATTTGGTATTATTTTGTATTATTAAAGTTATCATATTATCAATGATTAAAATGTTTTGTATCATTTTAAAAGATAAATAACTTCTATCCTTCTAACATAATATGTTGTTAAATAATAATTAACTTTTAAGTTTTTAATAAATTCTAATGTTAGAAATTGCAAAGAGAGTGATAAAACTTGACAATTTTCTCACAATATATTTCTTCCTAAAATTCCTTATATACTCTTATTATGGACAATTTCCAAAATCAAGTGAAATGGGCCAGCAAAGACCCGACAAACTAGATCAAGACAAAAGGGACGACCTATTCTAAAACAAGATCACAAGCCAACTAGCAGGTCACCCAGTGTGAGCTCGAAGCCCCCACCAATTCAATGTCGCAGCGAGCTCCCCCTCGGGATAATTGGATACAATTAATGTCTGCTTGATAGTCTGAAATACACTTCAACTAGCAAATCAGCCTCCAAAGGCCAACAATGATTTATCTGGCATTTATTACTGACACCTAGCATTTATTGTCTGATACGGCTGTAATCATAATTTTATAATGCTGAATTACAACTTGTAACCTCCCTCACTCCTATACATAGGAGGGGAGACCCTTGTAATGGACATGAAAAAAAAATTACATGCAGAAACCCTACAAAACTACCGAGATAACTGAGAGTGTTGTAATCTTGCCAAATTGGATAATGAAGCAACTGCTAATAGTAAATATAGCAATCGTGGATGTAAGGGCCATACTGGCTTTAGCCAAACCATGTGAAAAACTCTCTGTTCACTTTGTTCCTCTTCTTCTTGCTCTTTATATTTTCTTCATACTTTCATAGTCTTTACAAGCAGTGTGGGTTCCTGAACCTTGGTTGACTAATTACCAAAATCGACCATCAATATTTTGGCATGCCCAGTGGGACCAAACTGCTTTCCTGTTAAGACACCAACTAAATGTGATGGCAAGAGAAAAAATAACTAGGAGTTCTAATGCTACTGCCAACCAACCAATAGCCGTGAAGAGCAACAACAAAACATGTTAGGAGATGGAAACCCATTCCCAGCAAGCACTTCTACCATCCCCTTAGAGACTAATGGTGTGCAAGCATTGCATCAGCACTCGAGAATATCGTCAGGAAACTTGTTGACGCAATTATAGCATTAACTCAGGTGCACACCCACGGGGTCCAAAAACAAGCTAAAGCTGCACCAGCCGAGAGAACAGACTAGGGACCATAGAAAGAGGTGCTAGTTTTGGGAGAAAATGAAGCTGGGGAAGGATTTTGATGAGCGGACTTAACCCACTCCTCCAGCTCATAGTCCGAATCATAGGATCATTGAGATCATGAGCATATAAAAATCGACAACGTGGAAGCTCGCATTACACCGATGGCTCGAATGTAGGTCATGATAGCACCAAGGGCTGGTGATCCAAAACACAAGATTCAGTTATGGAGGAATTATTGCAAAGGGTGTAGCAGTTGGAAAAATGCCCCTCAGCTCAAAACTAGTCAGATCGCTACGAGGAGAAGACCGCATTTTCCAAAGAAATCGATATGGAACCTCTCCCTCACCGATTCAAAATCCCTACCATCCTATCATATAAGGGGAAAAACTATCCTTATGACCACCTGGATGCCTTCAATATCCTGATGAACCTTCAAACAAGTGACCTCTTGGTCAAATACCGCGTCTTTCCAGCTACTTTCGAAGATGTTCCCTGGGTGTGGTTCAAGAACCTTCCACCTTGCAGCATTAATAGTTGGGAGGAATGCCAAAAAAGATTTATTGACCAATATAGAGCTCTAAGAAGGCAACTTGCACCACCTTGTCACCTCATTACAATTTTTCAGTAAAAGGATGAGTCACTGAAGGATCATATTACAAGCTTTCACAGCAAGGTGAACAACATAGAAAGCCCCTTCGATGATAGCATCGTAACGGTGATCTTAGCAGGACTCCATAAAAATAGAAAGCTGTATAAGAGTATATGTAAGTCCCCGGTGAAAGATCTACCAAAATTCTATGAGTAAGCTGCAAAAAAGGTCAGATGAGAGGAGCCTTTTGGTTCAAAGAAGCTCGGACAAAGGAACGAGGCAGTTGGCTCTACCTTCAATCAGAATAAAAGAGGGAGTAGCAATGGAAAAGGCAAGATGGGTCAATATGATGGCGCCGATGTCCAACCGGCCAAGAAGGTCAGAAGGGAACAACATGAACCCTAGGGTCGCCATGATAATTACAACATCCTTTCTGACACCCCTGAGAGGATATATGCCATAGAGAAGCACAGGGAAGATTTCAAGCACCTTAGACCCTTAAAGACTCCACACAAGTACAAGGACGTTGGCAGGTTCTGTGCCTACCATAATGACATCAGGCATAGCAAATCTGAATGTAGGTTGCTTAAGGATGCAATTGAGGATCTAATCAAAAGAGACCGCTTAAGAGACTATGTAGTATGACCTACAAGATAGCAACCTCAACAATCGTAATAGTCAGCACAGCCATCCTAGCTAGCTAAACAAGAGCAAATAGCCATGATCAGAACTATCTATACTATCTACGGTGGGCTGCATATTGCAAGCACCTTGTATGGGTCATATGAGTGTTATGTACAAAGCACGAGCTACGTCCTGTCCATGAGCTGTGAACCAAAAAAGCCCACTAAGAGAGCTAGGACCGTCTCTGAGTGCATCACCTTTGTTGATGATGATGCATGGGGAATCCAATCACCCTAAAATGATGCCCTTGTCATATAGGCCAAGATTAGCAATATCGAAGTGTAGAGGATCATGCTGGACATTGGCAACTCAATCAATGTTATGTACAAAAAATGCTTTGAATAAATAGGACTGAGTGAAAGCCACCTCAAGCCTTCACCTGAGGGCCTCTTTGGCTTTACAGGAGATGCAATGTTTTCGATAAGACAAGTCAGACTCCCTATCACTTTAGGGGACAAAGATTGTCAAGCCACCGTCTGAGCTGATTTCCTAATCATTGACTGCCCCTTAGCGTACAATATAGTGTTGGGACAACTAGTAATGAATAACCTAGACATGGTCATATCAACCAAAACATTCACGGTTCAGTTTCCAATCCCCAACGGAGTTGGGTGTGTACGAGGTGAACAATAAACTGCACAGCAATGCTACGAGGATGCAGTCAAGATCGGGGAAAAGAAAAGAGAGTTAACGTGGTTTCTAATAGGGAACCCCAAGCTCCAAGCATGACGGGATTCAATCATGATCTCGACCCCCACAACTTGGATGTAGATAGGGAAACTAAGCCCATAGAAGAGCTTAAAGAACTACAGGTCAATGAGGCAAATAGTGAGAGGTGCTTCAAATTAGGGAAAACCTAACCCCCCCTATGTGAAAGTTCAACTAGCTAATTTCCTCAAGGCAAAACTAGATGTTTTTTCATGGAATCACAAGGACATGGTAGGGATTGATCCCAGGATTATGTCGCATTAGCTAAATATAGATCTCCTCCATAAACCAGTTCACCAAAAAAGGAGGTCGCTAACTACTGAATGGTCTATTGCTCTCAAAGAAAAGATAGATAGGCTTTTGGCAAACAAGTTTATCTGAGAGGCCCACTACTCAACCTAGGTAGCTAATCTTGTTTTGATAAAGAAGAAAAATGGGAAGTGGAGAATGCTCATAAACTTCACCAATTTTAACAAAACCTGTCTAAAGGATAGCTTCCCCTTACCCAGAATTGACTAGCTCGTTGACATAAAAGTTGGACACTAGCTCCTCAGCTTTATGGACACTTATTTAGGGTACAGCCATATACCCATGGAGCTTTAGGATGAGGAGCACACCTTGTTCATCATGGATCGTGGACTTTATTGCTATAAGGTAATGCCCTTTGGGCTGAAAAATGTAAGAGTGACGTATCAGTGGCTGGTCAATGTGATGTTCCAAGAATAAATTGGGAAGACTATGGAGGTCTACGTGGATAACGTGCTCATGAAGTCCAAGCAAGTCATGGAACACATGAGGAACCTAGATGAAATGTTCAAGATTTTGAGAAAATATCAAATGAAATTGAATCTGCATAAGTATGCGTTTAGAGTGGCCTCAGGAAAATTTCTTAGGTTTTTGGTTAATGGTAGAGGAATTGAAGCAAACCTAGAAAAAATCAAAGAACTTATCGATGCGAGGGCCCTAATCGAGATCAAGGACATGCAAAGTTTAATTAGTCGGGTTGCAGCACTTAGTAGATTCATTTCTAAAGCAATAGATAGATGCTTGCAATTTTTTGATGTTCTGAGGAAGGCTGAGCAGTTCGAATGGACTAAGGAATACGAGGCTAGATTTTGGCACCTGAACGAATATATGGGCCAAGCTCTATTACTATCAAAACCTCAGGAAGGTGAAAAACTTATTCTTTACCTAGGAGTATCCTAACATGCCATAAGCACAGCTCTTGTCTGAGAAGAAAATGAAGCCTAGTTCCCAGTTTATTATGTGAGGAAAAGGCTATTGAATGCAGAAGAGAATTTCACACCTATGGAGAAGTTTGCTTATTATCTCATGATTGCCTCCAGGAAATTGTGGCTTTACTTCCAGGTGCAAACCATTGAGATGCTCATGCAGTACCCGTTGAGGCAAACTCTATAGAAGACTGACACCTTAGGTCACTTACTTAAATAGGCCATCAAGCTAGCCCAATTCAACATCTAGTACAAACCAAGGTTGGCAATCAAGGGGCAAGCCTTAGCAAACTTTATAGCAGAGTTTACCAGACTAGCAAGGAAGGAAGTAGAAACTCCGGAAAGCCCATGGTGGGAGCTTTATATAGATGGGTCCTCTTGTGAATAAAAATTAAGGGTAGGAATACTATTAATAAGCCCAGAGGGACATAAATCCTTTGCGCACTTTGATTTGAATTCCAGGCCATCAATAATGAAGTAGAATATGAAATACTACTGTAGGACTCCATCTAATGAGGGAGCTACGAGCTGAAAATTTGAGGATATTTAGCAACTCTTAACTCATTATGTGTCACATAAAAGGCAAATATCAAGCAAAGGGATCAAGGATGGCTATCTACCTCCAGAAGGTTCAAGAATTACTTAATAACTTCCAAAGGTATGAGATCAATTAGATCCCTTAGGCTTAGAATGCAAATGCAAATGCACTAGCTTGCTTGGCCGCAACCAAGGACATAGATTTCTTAGGTGCAATCTCGATGGAGATTCTCCCATCACCAAGTATCAAACAAAAAGATGTCCTAATGACGGTTGTTATGGCCCAAGGCTCATGGATAAGCCCCATTTTGAAATATTTATGAGACAGCAAACTGCTAGACAACAAATTAGGAGCGCACCATAAACAAGCTTGAGCTGCTCGACACTGCATTATCAATAACATGCCTTACAGAAGGGGCTTTTTGACCCCACTTCTCAGATGCATCGATAGCCCTGATTATGATGCTATCTTGGAAGAAATTCACACTGGAAACTATGACCACACTAGGGGCTATCTCTAGCTCAAAAGGCACTTTGGCAAGGTTTCTTCTGGCCAACTATGAAAAAGGACATGATCGACCTAGTTATGATATGGGGTATGAATTTAATTGGGCCTCTCCCTATAGGTCGAGAGAACTGCAAGCACAGAGTAGTAGCCATTGACTATTTTACTAAATGTGTAGAAGCAAAGGAATTGGCTAAGATCTCTTTTTCCAAGATTGAAAAGTTCATTTGGAACAATATTATTTGCCAATTCAGGGTGCCCCAACAGATTGTAACAGACAACAGGACTCAGTTCACTAGTAAGCAGATCGTCAATTTCTACAATGACCTCAGAATTGGAAAGAGCTTCTCGGTAGTAGATCACCCTCAAACTAATGGGCAGGTTAAAGTTGTGAACAAGATCATCAAGTAGATCTTGAAAATGAAACTAAAGGCCAGAAAGGGAGTATGGGTGGACAAGCTGTCTAAGGTGCGTTGGGCCTATAGAACCACAGCTCGCTCCACCACAGGAGAAACCTTATTCTCGTTGGTTTGCAGGTCTAAAGCAATGATACCTATAGAGTTTGAAGTAATCTCACACTATAGAGCTACTTTCAATCCAGAGGAAAATAATCAACTACTTGCTGCAAATCTTAACCTTTTCAAAGAAGTAAGGGACATGGCTTACCTTAGGGTTGTAGCTTACCAAGAGTGGGTTACAAGGTATTATAACAGAAAAGTACAAGCTTGAAGTTATAGAATAGGCAATCTTGTGTTACACCTTATCTTACCTAGAGCTCTCAAACCTAGCGAAGGGACCCTAGGTCCAAATTGGGAAAAACCATTCATAGTAAAGAAGGATTTGGGCAATAGGTCATACCACTTGGCTGATGTAAATGGCGGTGAACTCTCCTAAGCATGGAATACTATGCATCTCTAGCCATATTATCAATAAAGGCAAACTTGGCCTTGTAAATCTATAACATTCTTTAAAGTTTTGAATAAAAAGGTTGAAAATTTTCTTTTTTGATTCCATGTTTAAAGAGTTCTCCAATGCATTCCCTCAAAATCAACTATGCTTATGCTCAACAAAGAAACTATATTCTAAGATAACAACCTAACCAGTAGTCCTCAGGGGGACTATAAAGCTTATGTCTATCTACTACAATCTGCACTGGTGACGTGGCCCACTTAGAACTATTTAGCTTGTATATCAAACATATAGATCGGAAGCTCAGTTCGTCGTCTTAAAGGATTAAAAAGACCATTAACTGATTTAAGATCCTAGCATGAAGTCACAATTTGCTAGCAAAATATCCAAATATTCGATCAAACAAAAATCCAAAGGAGAGGTGAGAACAAATAAAAGAAATTTGCTTTGAAGTAAATAGTTCACACAGATTAACAGAGATATCTTAGTTACAACTGACATCAAGAAAAAATTCAAAAACACAAGGCATGAAGCAAAAATATGGAGACACTATCTAGAAAGAGGCTGGAGGATCAGATTGGTCCTGAGGAGCTGAGGAGTCCATGACAGGCACAAGTTGATTCTTCGTCATCTACTCTTTAGGTCCTACCATGGTTGTTTCTTGCATCAGCGAGCTGCTCTTAGCTTGGATGTGGTCTTGAGCAGGAAGATCACTAACAATTTTAGTGCCTAGGGCCAAAGTTGCCTTTGCATCCCTTTGAAGCCTTGAATGATTGCCTCAATCTCTCCATCGAAGAATGCAAAATCAAAATCTAGATGTTTCTACCATAAAGCTATCCGTAGTGTCATAAATCAGAACCTTTTCGACTTGTATGATCCTGGTAGAGGTCTCTTTTTTAACCCAAGTAGTCTCCTCCTCAGCCCAGGTGATCCTCTTCGTAGCTCACTTGACGTCCTCTTCAGCTCGTGCCACCTTGTCCTTAATATGAGCTGTCCTCTCCCAAGCAGCCTATGTCTTCTTCTCGAGGACCTTAGCTCCCCTCGCCAACACTGCCATCTCCTCTCTTTCCTTTGCCTTAGCTCATCATTAACCTTATGAAGTCTCAAAAGCAAGCTAGTTGTTTCACAAGCCAAGGCTTCCTCAGCCTTTCTCCTCATAGCATTAACACTCAGCAACTAGGCCTTAGTTAGCTCCAACTTCTTTCTTAGCTCCATTGCCTCCTTAGTCACAGCAACCAGATTGTGTTGTATCTTGCCTCGCTCCTCTTCCCATAGTAAAACCTCATCATTAAATTTCATTGTCTCCAATGCCCTTATTAAGAAGCTCGGTACCAAAAGCAAGAGAGAGCCCTTGAGCCTGCAAATGCTTTTCATCAAATTTCAAGTTATTCTATAAATCATTAGAGACAGCAAATTGATCTCCTTTGCGCTCAATTTTAGCCTCTCTTTCCTTGCTCCATCTGCAAAGAACACAACAAAAATTTAGACTTGAAACAAAATAAAGACAAGATAAGCCTGTGTCCTCCTAGTTAGCTTATCTGGATTCAAAACGAATGAAAAATTTTGAAGATGATGCAAGGATGGGCAAGAAATATAAAACCAATGGGTCTTATAATGACCTACGTTGGACTTCCCTTTAGCATCCCCTAGAGCTAAAACCTTCTTGTATTTAGAAGGATGGGTCAAAAGGTAGTAGATCCCTTCTTGCTATCTGATGCTCTTAAGACTATAAAAGTGGCAAATGACCTTAGATAAAGGGGGTGGAAGGCCATTTTCCAGATGGATCAGCATTAGAGAAGTTAGGGTAGAGTATGCAATAGGAGTTAGCTAGAAAGGAGAGAGTTTTAACTCATTCATAACGAATGAATGAAAAATTTCTGAGAACCTAAGACCTGTATTACAGTACTAGACATTGATGGCTATAAATTTCTGAGGAGGGTGAGCAACATGATCATTGCAGGATGGTGCTAAAACATGGCAACCTTTTGGAAAAAAGTATGCCTTAACAATCTCTCTGAGCTCTTTGAATTTGACATTGGAAAGGTGGCATGTGAAAGAGGAGCGAGTTATAGACCCTTCTAGTTTGGAACAAGCTATGAACTCACTTGCGACCTCGCCAATCTAAGAGGTTATGCCTTCGATGAAATGGAATGTCTCCCCATTCTCTTTAGACTTAGTATCTTCACTGATTATTAGATGATGGTGTCATCTACGAGGTGGAGACATCTACATAAAAAGAAGAAAGAAATGATCAAGTCACTAGAGACAGACTAATCCCTAGCCCTAAGTAGTTCATCCTAAAAAATAGGTTATGATCCAAACTCAAAATACAAAGGGGCTTTCGACTATTGGGCCAATGAAGCCTAGAAAACTAGTTAAAAATTCAGCCATTGCTAGAAACCCTAGCATCTACTGACAAATGAACTAGACACAAATAACATAAAAAACATGAAAATTATTCAACCAACATTCCAACTTTTTGTCAAAATAAACAAACTTGCAAGGACTTTGAAGCCAAAACCTAGAAATAACAAGCCAGGGATAGAAGCTTACCGTGCCAAATACAGAAACAGTTTGTAGCATGAACAGAGTCGATTCCTGGCAATTGGAACTTGATCTAATGGACTCAAAAAATTGGAATGGAGTTGAAAGTGGTGAACAACAGCAAATGGTTGCAAAACCCGTAGAGAAGGTGAAGAAGAAGAGTCTATATATACCAGACTTTAAATGACAGATGAAAGGGAGAAAAGAGTTTTTCAGCTTTTATTGCGCATGATTTAGTCATCAAATCCAGAAGCTGTTCAAATAACCCACGATCCAACAGATCAGCACATGCCAATATTAAAGCCCTTGCTAGCCTGGCCAAAATGTTCATTAAAGATAATAATCATTACATTGTTCACAAAAATTAAAGAGTCACAGAAAAAATGAAGTGTGTTAAACTACCTGTCAGATCATAGATTACAACTTATGAGCTACAGCTCTGGCTATTCTACGACTAGCCTATCCAATGGCATAGCTTCCATGTGACCTAATATTCATAGCTTCCATGCGACCTATCATTCGTAGCTTCTATACTGCCTAATATTTGCAACTTTCATCTGATCTATCATTCGCAGCTTCCATGTGACCTATCATTCGCAGCTTCTATGCAGCCTAATATTCACAACTCCCATGTGACCTATCATTCATAGCTTCATGCAACCTAATAAATCATGGCTTTCATGCAACCTATTCCTTATGATAGCTTGGATGCACCTAATTACCCTTACGACATCATGCTAGTGCATGCGCACCTAATTGTCTACTGCGCATTGGATCTCGCTTCAGCTCAGGTGCACCGAATCACCTACTGATAGCTTAAGTGCACCTAATCACACTCATGACCTCATGCCAATGCCTGTGTACCTAGTCATCCACTATGCATTCGACCTCACTTTAGCTTAGACGTATCTAATTGCCTACTAATATCTTGGATGCACCTAATCGCTCTTGTGACCTCATGCTAGTGCGTCCGCAGCTAATCACCCATTATGCATTTGATCTCACTTTAGCTCAGGTGCACCTAATCACTTACTAATAGCTTAGGCACACCTAATCGCCCTCATGATCTCATGCCATTGCACACATACCTAATTACCCATTGCGCATTTGACCTCGTTTCAACTCGGGCGCATCAAATTGCTTGTGAACTCGAACTAGTTGAAGTGCCATTTAAGCATTCAATTTATTAGAATGTAGATCTCATGCGATTCACTACTCGTAATGCTCATGCAACTGAAAGGCTTACTACTAGTTGAAGCACTTTGGTGCTCTCTTTCATTGTTAGATTGAAATAAACTGATTCGTTGATTATTCGACCTATACTCATTTAGACATAATGCGCAGGAGCAAACGTGTAATCCTCTGCCATATATTAAACATGCAACAAGATGCAACTAAGGAAACAAAAATTATACACAAAGTTTCATTAAAAAACCTCTTCACCAAGGTGAATTTATATAAGAGAATTTGAAGCACAAAGATCGGGATAAGCCTGTAGCTATAATAAGCAAAAGGAATTAGTCTTTTAGAAACTATAGCCTAAAAGTAGGCCAGAACGCAGCAGCTTCTCTTTCTTGTCTTCCTCCTAAGCCTAGAGTTCCTCCATTAGCCCCACAACTCTTGGTGCTTAGAGAAATTGACTGGATTATCTCGCCATGCAAGGAAACCAAAGAACAGAGGTGAAGAGCTGCCTTAATCCGCTTGACTACGAGGAGGATGTGAAGGAAGGTAACAAAGCTTCTTGGGATCCTCAAAGAGGAATTATCCACAGAAGTTTTCGATAATAAAACTTCCCAAGATCCTTAGAGAGAAATTCTCTTAGTAGGTTGTACAGACTTTTTAAAACTCCACCAAGGATTCGTACCACCATAAACATAGGGGGCTTGTCTGAGATACCCATCAAGTTTTCTCTATAAAGGAAGAAGAGTAGTTTCTCGCACCTTATATATAGAATAATTTGATTCTACCGAAGAGTCTGGAATATGTCCAGTTGTTTTTTATCAAATGGTTCAGAAACAATGAGGTTGCCATGCCAATAGTTGTAAAATGTGCATAGTAAGAGATATGGCCAAGATACAGATGAAATGAAAGATTAAAGCTTGACATGATAACATAGCAGACTATAAAGGAAGGCTTTGACAATACGATAGACTGTAAGCGAAGGACTCAGCAACATCACAGACCACGAATAGGGGAATCCTGCCTGCAAGAAATAACTCCCAGCTTGCAAAGTGAACTAAGAGTTAAGGGACTAATGTTATGGACAATTTTTAGGACTAAGTGAAATGGGCTAGTGAAAGCTTGACAAACTAGATCAAGATAAAAGGGACGGCCCATTCTGGAGTGAGGTTACAGAAGCTAACCAGTAGGTCACCTAATGCGAGCTTGAAGCCCCCACCAATTCAAGGTCACAGCAAGCTCCCCCTGGGAGAATTAAATATAGCTAATGTTTGCTTGATAGTCTGGAACACAGTTCAACTAGCAAATTAGCCTCCAAAGACTGACAATGATTTACCCCACATTTATTACCCAACGCCTAGCATTTATTGCTTGTAATAATAATTTTATAATGTTAAATTACAACTTATAACCTTCCCCACTCCTATAAATAATAGGAGAGACCATTGTAACGGGCGTGAAAAAAAAACCACATATAGAAATCCTGTAAAACTATCGAGATAACTGAGAGTGTTGTAATCCTACCAAATTGGATAGTGAAGCAATTGCTGATAGCAAATATAGCAATCGTGGATGTAGGGGCTATACTAGCTTTAGCCAAACCATGTGAAAAACTTTTTGTTCACTTTGTTCCTCTTCTTCTTGCTTTTTATGTTTTGTTCATACTTTCATAGTCTTTACAAGCAGTTTGGGTTCCTGAACCCTCTGTTGACCAATTACCAAAATCGATCATCAACAACTCCAATCATAACATTTGCCTATGTTCCCATCCAATAAAAAAATTATTACAAATTTTGATAAATTTTGATGTCTTAAAAGTTATAAAATAAATTTTTAATACATACCGAATGATACAACATTGATATATAAATGATAAAATTGATAATTAATTTTTTATTAAATAGTAATAAGCAATCTTTTAAAAATTAAATCAAATAGTGAATAGAAAAAGTAATCATGTCATGGTTCAATTGATCTAATCAATTAAACTAATAGTCAAACCGAATAATGTTATAAATTTAGATTTATATAAATTTATTAAAAAAATTAAATAATAGTTTACTTATATTGTAAATATGTGCTTACATTTTATATAAAAATAAAAAACTAAAAGAATTAAGCAAACTTATGAGTTTTTAGTTAATTAAGTATTAAATTTCTTCGTTTGTTAATTTTTGGATACATGTAAACTTATTGGACCAACACAACCTCCAAAAAAAAGGTTAAAAGAAAAAAAAAACCAATTTTTTGAAAATTAGATCAATTTTCTAATTTTTCCTTATTTGTATCAGTTCAGATCGATTCAACTGCGAAAATATTTTTTAAAATAAACTTGAATCGGATAGCACAATGATTAGTGGTTGAATCAATCATACTATTCAGTCTGATCTAATTTTCAAAACACTAATATCAAGAACTTATGTTATATTTGAAATATATAGGTATTTTTCCTTTGTTAGGCAACGTGTCACAAGCTGACCATGTAAACTAGTTCGTTAGGCAAACATACTCGATTTTAGACAAAAGTTGATAAGAAAATCAAACATAAAAAGAAGGCCTTGTGGTCTGAATTTGAGAGCAAATACAATTGTGAATTATTTTCCCTAATTTTCCTTGATTTGGGGGTATTTGTGTTATGTTAACATAGATCGTTGTTCAATACTAGTAGAAAATTACATGGTCATGATCCTTGCATTGTCTTTGCATCTATATGAGATGGTATATTAGAACCCTTCCAATGTAATGCCTTAAAAGGAAAATGAAATTATATTTTGGTTGGACTAAAGTGAGGATTTTAAATAATTGTTAGGGCTATAATGTAATTCTCCCTTTTTTCAAGAGGCCTTAGTGAAGAAATCAATAGGTTAATGGGGTCAAAGTGTGAATCACCCCATTTTGATTTATGTATAACTTTCCCAGTAGCTTCTTTTTCTTCCTCCTTGCGTGCATTCTGCTTCAGCCTTCCCTTACTACTGTTGCGTCCAACGATCTTCTTCTTCGGCTTCTTCGCCATCCAATGAGCCAACCGCCAGTCTTCTTCTTCCTCCAGTCACTTTCTAGCGACCTTTGTCCTTAGACTAGCTTATCGCAACAACAGTCCTCTTCTCCATTGCTGCACAGCCACGCTGTGTATCAACTTTTCTGACAATAATCTAGTCAGTTCCAAGATTCCTACCTACACTTTGGATAGTGGTGAGTATTCCTAAAATAAAAAATTTATTTTATAACAAGTCTACAATAAGTTTTCAAGTAGATCTAGCTTGAAAACCTTACCTTCATAGCTAAAGAAAATTGAAATTTTTCTTATTAATTTGCTTCAGTTAAATTCCTATTGAAGAACCAAGCACACTAACATCAAATTCTTTGAGTTTCAGCTGAAAAACCAAGTAAGTGGTTTTATTACTTGGTCTTGAAATTTTGGCTTGGATATTGAAGTTCAATATTAGTGTAGAATAGGTGTGCTTAGTTAAAAGGACTTTAAATTTAAGTTCAAATATTGATTTTAATGTTGATTATACCTAAATAGGTTGAGAAACTCGATTTTCCATGTTAGATGATCTAGCACTTTAAGGAATCTCTAAGGTGAGTGGATAATCTTACTCTTTTGATAAATACCATTTACAATATGAAATAATTTTTATGATATGGATTATTATGATTTATGAATAATGGGATTTTTTTATGTTATTTGTTTTGAAAGTTTAATTGTATGTTGTATATATATGAAAATGATTTGCCATGATAAAGTTATGCATTTTCTTTTGATTTACATTATTGGAACTAGTGATTTCATTTTGCTAAATGATGAAAAAATATGAAAATGATTTAGTGTATTTACGTATTTTATAACAATTATTGTTTATGAAAATAAGGATTTCCTATTATATGATATGGAAATGTTATTATTTTTTTTAAAGCTTATACTACCTGGAATGTTGATGTTATGTTTTGATTATTGATATTATGATATGAATATTCGAAATGCAGCGTAATAAGGGAAGACATGTGAATATATGAATAGTTGACATACTTGTTGGATGGATTATGACAATGATTATAATGTTATGGTTACCTCTGGGAATTGTCCTCTGGGATTTGAATTGAATATTTTGCTACTTGAGTATTGATATGTTTTAGAAAGCCTTATTTAATTTCTCTCATGTTTATGTCATGATGAATATTTTTCATAGTACTATACTTTATTGCTCATTTTTCCATTGTTGAATATCATATTTCCATTATATAACTTTCTTGATGGTTGAAAGTTTTCAAACCTATGATGAGGCTTTCGAATGGGTAAGTTTATCTTTATTACTATATACATACTTCATCCTTTGGATTTTGAATATGTTATATAAATAAAGTTTTGGTTTTCTATAGGATTATCAACTCACTAAGTTTTTGTGAAACTCATCATATTTTTCTATATATATTTTTCAGAGCCCAATGACACCCCCACTATTCCACCACCTCACTGGTTTAGGATCTGCTTATTAATCGAGTAGATCTCCTTCTATAGAGTGAAGATATATTAATGGTGAAGACCCTGACACTTGATAGAGTTGTGATGTGCATGTATTTTTATTGTTGATGCCTAATAGGATATAGATTTGTATAATCTAGGCCATTGTGATTTTTTTGTGTTATTGTATAGGATATGGTGGATGTGTAGCCCTTGTTTGTTATATAGGATTTGAGCCCAGGTGTCCGAAAAATAGAGGAAACTCTGCTGGATATTTGTTAGAAGTTTATATGTAGATACTTGTTATGCATTAATGTAAATTTGGTCTTTGGTATGTTATTTTACATTGTAAGGCTTGTAAGGGGTTTTCTAACAATGACTTTCTACATCAGTCATGTTCCATGGATCAGGACATGACATCTGAGACAGGAAAAAAAGCCTTTATGTCAACTCTGAAAAAGTATGTTTACTTGTGTCATTAGCACTTTAACTTATAATACTCTTTAAAGAGGTGCGTCTGGTAACCCAGGTGAGCATTATGACACGAGTTAAGGATTAGAGTATGGAGCTTAGAAACTCCCCCAATACACTCAAAATTATGTAATGAGACATATATTAATAAAATAGATCTATCCCTTTCCTTTTTTTAAAAGGTCCCTTTCTCAATATACACTAAAGGTTTCTTGTGTGACATGTTCTTTAAGACTCGGTATACGCTAATTCTTTGACTATATGCTTATGTTTGCTTGCAAACATGTTACGCATTGGAATTTGGTTGAATAAGCGGCAAGATGCTCAATGTCTCATTTATTTATCCAAGTATAGCTTGAATTTATTGGAAGAATGGTATATTGGCCAAGAGTTGGCATTATGCACTACACAATTACATCTAGAGAGCTACCTCCTCATGATAGTTGGTACCAGAGCTCGGTTGTGCTAGAGAGAGAAGATTAGGTAGGCCATGAATGGGGTAGAATCGACTTGTTCAAAGTATATGAAGCTTGTGAGTGAAGCAGACACTTGCTGGAATTACGAAGAGGCACTACTAAAGACTTGACTAAGTGAGGTGCAAGAGGTTTGAGCAACTTAAGGGCTAGTATGTGAGATGTTGCATTTAACGGAATGTTAATGGTGCATTAAGTGCAAGCATGTGTAGAAGTTGATAGACTTGTTATACAACATGAGACAATAATTATGCACACATTCATAATAAGCATTCAAGAGAATACAAAATCACTCAAGAAAGTAAGTGAATTGACATCTTATCTAGCGGGAGGAAGTCTCGAGAGAAGTCCTAGAAAGCATTGCCATAACAAATAGTTGACACATTCTGAAGGATGACACATCTCTTGTGATATGTTAAGTGAACAAATCTTATTTAAGGAGTCCAAAATGATTTCAGAGGGCATGATTTTTACCTGGAGGAGTAAACCTAGTGAGGACAAGGACAATGTAGGAGGGATCCATTGTGCACTATCATGTGGATATAATAAGCAAGCTGCAGTGCTTATTCACAAAGTTCGAGACAAGATGCTAAAGTAGCTAGCACATCATAGTCGCATGACAAGTAATAATGATAACCGATGTAGTGAGTTAGAGTTACATAGTCATGTAATAGAGTAATGACAATGACCTCGAGGTGTAGTGGACTAGCACTACATATTTGCAAGACAAACTTTGCGGTAATGACCAAAAGATTCACAATTGCTCATGCATAAACAAAATAGAACTTGAGCTAGAGTGGAGGATGCTCGATGCTCAACCCCTACCAAAGTCGTTGATGTGGGGGAGCCATCATGATTATGTGCTTGAAGAGGAAGCTATCAAGAAGATCCAATTAGAGGAAGACTCATCAAGATCCACTTGAACTAGGTTACAGGGGCCTAGACATTGAAGGGTGTCACTTGAAGTGTGTCGGGAGAGAAGATACTAATCATCAAGAAATTTCTATGAGGGCAAGATACTAGCAAATGGCTATAAGGGTAGCACGGGACGAGCCAGTATCAATTTCGAAGAGATAACACTTAAGCATTAAAACCTGGAAGGGGTTGTAAGGACCATAGTGCTAGATAGCATTAACTCTGAAAAGATTATGATGGTCGAGATGCCACGAGGGTGTCAATTTAGAGAGGGTTAGGAGGATCCGATCAAGTGTGAAAGTTGCATGGTAGAGGTATAGTGGATTGATCGAAGCCAATGTAAATAACCTTGGAACCAAGGGATTGATTTTTGTGTCTCACATCTATGTATGGGCATTTGATGTGGGACATCTTTGGTAGTAGAGTCCCAAATACCAAGTAAGCATACAAGATTTGGTGCTAGCACACACTTAAGCTACAATGGTAACAAGTTAAATCGAAAGTTGTATGAGAATAGTGTGTTGCAAGTTGCAGAAGTAGCGAGGTAAGCACAAGTCACAAAGGCAATAATTTGAATGTTTCATAGGTAGTGGGATAGGTGAAGTTGTAGAGGCAATAGAGTCAGGAAAGCTATAAAGATAGTGATATGTGAGTTTGTGTCAGGACAATAAAGTAGAGTCTACAGAGATAGATCACAAAGTCTATGAAGGCAGTAAAGCCTAAGTAAAGTTATGGAGGAAACTACGTAAAGGTTGGGAGGAAGCAAATATTTGATGGTGCGAGTTTAAAGAGGCAAAACCAAGAGGAAGTTAAGGGAGGAGTTGACGATAGCAGATTGACAGTGATCCTAAAAGCTATGTTAGATTGAGAGTGTCATTCATTGAAGCTTCTTGGATGATGTAAGCTCAAAGAAACAAGCAAGGCAAGTTGAAGACGCACATGAAGATTCAAGACGTTAGCGCTCAAAAGGAAAAACCTTTATGGAAGCTGTGTCAAATCGAGGTGTCAATAAAGGCATTGATATTTGAAGTGGGGGAGAATGTTATAAGTTGGCCTTGTGAACTAGTTTGGTAGGCAAGCATGCTTGGTTTTGGATGAAGCTTGGCAAGAAAATCAAGCATGAAGAAGAGATCTTGTGGTTTGAATTTGAGAGTAAATGCATTTGTAGATTATTTTTCCTAATTTTTCCCGTTTTAGAGGTATTTGTGTCATTTTAACATAAATCATTTGTCCAGTACCAATAGAAAGGTATATGATTGTAATCCTTGTATTTTTATTTTCATGTCCATATGAAATGGTGCATTACAACCTTTTTAAATTAGGAGAAAAGCCCTTATATTAGCTTAAAAAAAAAAAACATGTTTACTTGTACAATTAGGCCTTTGTCTTCGAATGTTCTTTAAAGGAAGGCATGTCTTGTGACCTAGGTGGACACTATGTTATGGGCTAGGAATCAGAGTGTGGAGTTTAGAGACTCCCCTTATACACTTAAAACTATGTAATAATGCATATATTAATAAAATAGAGTTATCATTCTCCTTATTTTAAAAAGTTCATTTTTGATATATATTAAAAGTTTCTTGTATGACATGCTTTTTGAGACTCGTTATTCACTAATGTTTCAAGTACACATTTATGTTTACTTGCAAACATGTTACACATAATATTTTGGATGTATAGGAGACAAGATCCTCAATGTCCCATTTATCTATCAAAGTGTGATTTGAATTTATTAGAAGATTGACATATTAGTCAAAAATTGAATTTATTAGAAGATTAATATGTTAGTCAAAAGTTGACATCATATGGTGCATAATTCCAACTAGAGAGCTACTAACATCATGACTCAAAGGAAGGTGAACTTGGATTTTCTTCCCTCCAATCGTTTCGAACCCATGGATAAAAAGAGAAACAAAACCTGAAAAAGTTTGTTTTGAGCTTAGGTCCCCACCATGCAAAGTTTTGGTCAAGATTTTGAATGCTCAACAAGAGAGTCAACATCAACTCAGGTTAGTTTAGTACAAGTATAAAATAATTGATTATATATGAACTTATATAATATTATTTAACATTTTATTATAATTATTTATTTTTGTTAGAATGATGTGTTAAAAAATTATTTTTTGGTATTAATTTGATAAAAATGGAAGTTTTTTATTAATATTTTTTGATAAAAATTAAGTTACGTTCCTAAATTTTATTCATCAAAATCATTGGAATATTATTATTTATAAAGAATTTTTAATTCCAATTAAACGTGTTACTCATACATTGTCTCCTTGTCGTCTTATTCCGGCGAATCAACCCTATATATAGGGGCGGTGGGAAGGTGTTAGGCTCGAGTTGAGGCTCTCTAAATTTTAAGTTATATCTGTAAGTTTTTCAGACAAAACAGGTAATTTTTTATTTTGAAGTTATAAGATGTGAGTAAAATAATTTTTAAATTATAAAAATAATTACATTAACTTTTAATAATATTTTATTTATTCATATATATATATATAATTTTATTTCTAAATAATATGATAAAGGGATTTAATTATATGAACATATTATTATTTAGATATAATTATGATTATTTTTATAATTCAAATATCATTTTATCAATGATTTAGGATTTCAAGAATGAAATTATTAATTTGGTCAATTTTCTATGATAAATTTGCATTACATTTTTTTAAAATAAAATAATTTTAAGTGTTTGGCACTTGAATTTGTCATACAAAAATTTTAGATAAATTTTATATACCATCTTCAGTTATTCCTGATATTTTGATAAATTTTTGTGGTTTATAATACTTTCGAATGAATTATGGGGAATTTACTTCCTTCATAAATTTATTATTATATGCATATCATATATAATATTATTTATATTATTTAATGCATATTTAAAATATAACATGAAGTTACCATGGAGGGGATATTGTAAAGGGGAAGCGTGGAATCAGAGTAAAATGAAGAAAGAAAGTGTTCTGTACTTGCCTTGAACTGCTGCATCGCAAACATTTACCCTATGGTTGAATCTATAGAAAAAGGGTAAAAAAAATTTGTGAAAAAAAAGAAGATGGAAATTTAGTTTCCTTAGTTTGGATGCGGTAGAAAAGTAAAATGAACAGTGATAAACATAGCAGAATAGTTTTCAACCTAGTTTCTTTCCATACTTTTTTGACCTATCCAAACATTAACTGAGAAACTATTTCCACCTATTCTCTCATCCATCCAAATAAAGGCTTAAAAATAGTGAATCATTAAATAAATTATGTACTAAGGAATGATTTAATTTAATTTCTTGATAGTCTAATATTTAAATTTTTAATGGCTTGATATTAAATATGTTATCAATTTTGTTTATTTTTGATTGTATGCAGCCCTGTTTCTTCGAAGGTTTTTACATCTTTGCTCTCCATTCGTCTATATCAAGTTCCGTAGTAAATCAAGTAATGTCTCCAAGGAATCCATCATTTTGAGAGTTAAAAGGGTTTCTAGATTGATTTAATTGGATCGAAGACTTAAGATCACGATTAATTTAATTGAGCTGAAAAATTAAAATGACAATCAAATTTGTTTTTATTGAAATAATTAAAATGAATAAAATAAACAAAAATTTTGAAATAATTAATCTTAATTGAATAATAATATACACTAAAAAACAAAACTTAAAAGATTATGGAATCAATATTTTGTGATAAATAACATAATATTTTAAAATTCTCAAAAAAGTTTCTATATCCCAAAAAATTTATGGGACGTGGAAGCCTTGTCCATCCTGCAATGCCAGGGGTACTTTCCTTTGTAGTTCAATTGTGGAAGTGGAGTAAAATAAGCCGACATCAAACTAATTTTCAACGGAATGGGGTTCTTCAAACTATTTAACAAGCATAAGAAGGCTATGTGTGGGGCTGGCAAGAGCAAAATTACAATATATGTAACATCAGTTGTCCTTGAAAGATCAAAATTATAATATAATGTTTATTTCCATTGTAATTTTATTCATAATTATAATTGTGATTGTAATTATATTATAATTAATAAAATTATAAATAAATATAAAATAATATTACTGTTATAATATAAAATTAAAAAAAAGTGTGGCCATCTATTGTAATTTAAAATCATAATTTCAATTGATGAACGCCAACACTCATCAAGTTTTTCTTTCCTCATATGCAAGATGTCAATGATGGCACCAAGTGAGCAACAACTGTCCAAGCTACGTAGCAATCAGTGGGAAGCAGCATCTTTTGATTGCATTCCACATTGGACTTTCTCACACTTTCTATGTACTCTTTTAGATTACCTACAGTCACTGCGTGAACCTCGCTATTGGATTTTCATATCTCTATGCACGTTGCTGCATCCATGTGAACTCTTTGGAACCCTAGGTTGATGCTTTGTATTTTCAGTTTTGAACTCGGTTGTTTCTGTGAACACAATTACAAAATGCACTTTGCAGCTCCAAATTTAGTAAAATTACATGAAGCAGCACTTCATATAATTTTACTTAATTTTCAGGTAGTTTAAAATTTTATTGGTTTTTTATATTTATTTTTTAATTTTAAATGAATACCTTACATACTTTATTGTTAGATTTTATTATAGCAATCAATAAACATAAATAATAATATATTAATAGTTTATAGAGCAAAAGTCATGTGATTCATTATTTTCCTTTAAAAATAAAATAATTCTACAAAATATGTTAATTGTTTTTAAATAATATATCATTTAAATATAAATAAAAAAGATATGAAAACTTTAAATCAACAATTATCAAATCACATAACCAAAACATAGTTTATATGTGTATGTTACTATTGTGATTTAACCAAAAAAATGACAAATAATATGTAATTAAAAATGAAAATTAGATAGCAAGTTTACTTCTCTCTTACTTTATCTAGTGCTATAGGTGCAAATCGGCCTCGTAAAAGTAGGCTGAAGGCTTAGCAAAAGCTAAGTTTGAACTAAAGGACATCCAACTCACTAAGGATAAGAGCGTGAGGTCCTAGTTTGCATGCTCAATGAATTGCCCCTGCACGAGCTCACCTTGCTACAAGCAAGCTTGTCCTCACTGAACGAGAGAAGGCAATGAATGCAGGGACACGAACTTGAGAAGAGAAGGCATAGCTTGGGCCAGAAGCTTAGCGCTAGGAGCTCAGTGAGATGGAGCTTCAGATAGGCTTGCGCCAAGCCTCAATTCCAGCCGACAAGAGAGGCCTACCATGCAGAAAGTAATCTACAGTAGTCTAATTGTAGGAGATTTTTTTTGTCATGTATATTTAATATTTGATGTAACAAAATTGTAACTTATAATCATTGCATGTAACCTCTTTTCTTTTATAAATAGGGAAGTCATTGTAAAGAAGGGCAAAAATAGCTAAGTAAAAAGCTCCGTAAAACTTTCTTTCAGATTAATAAAAATTTCGTCGTGGACGTAGGGTTTGATATCGCTCAGATTTGGCCAAACCACGTAAAAACACTATCTACCATTTTTCTTCTTCCTCTCTGCTATCTTCCTTTCTCATTCAGTCTACTAGAAAACAGCTTAGGATTCAAGAATTACTCAGTTGACTGGAGTTTGGCCCAGAACCAGATTCCACCATCAACATCTAGGTTGTGTTGTAAATAATTGAAGTCATCAAATAAAAAAAAATTTAATCACATCATATAGTATAATAATAATTTTATGATTTAAGATTTAGCACTCACCTTGAAGATAAACCATACCAATAACTACTATAAATGATTTTTATCCATAATATTTGTGAGAGGACAAAAGAAAGAAGAATGATAGAGAAAAAGGTGAACTCCTTTCTACTTAGATATCATCATTAGGTTAAAATTTTTCATCTCAATGGGGCAATATCAGTAACATATAGGGTGAGAATAGAAACCTTTCCTTATAGGAATAAACTGGACTAAACTGTCCATCATTAGTAATCCAACAAATAGAGCCCACATAATAATAGATCCATAGATAGTTTAAGCATCACACTAAAATCCAACGACAATATGATTACATATTTGGACTGATAAATAAACAATATTATTTGACATTTAATAATCTAATTTACAACAAATTGATTGACTATGCTAGTCTACAATATTATTCTAACAATCTTCCATTTAGAAAGCATGGATATGAAAAAACAATATCATGGATCATAACTACAATAATGAATGCCAAATAATGATTTGACACTATACAACCATTAATTGATGGTAAGAGCATAAGCATTTAACATGTAGATCATCATATCCCATAAAGACCCTGTTGTCACACATGCTAGCACCTATACCTCCATAATCAAATGCAATGAGCATGTGGAGAACAGAGTATTACAGAATGAAAAATGTGATCAAATGCAAATCTAACCAATTTGGTCAAAATGTTTTTATGTTATAATTAAACAGTATGCCATAGATTTCATTATAATTAGTCATCAACAATATATGGTAACAAAATATTATTATAACAACATTAGCCATTCATATATATTCCTATTGATCCAAGACATAATTGGGCTGAACCAACCCCATTTGAATTGATAGTGTTCTAAATGGTAAAAAGCTACTGATAAGTGGGTATATATGTCATGACCATTAATATAATATAATTTTCACATACACACTTCCACTCACACAAAATATCATAAGGTAAAACAACCTTATTTGAGTTAACATTACTCCAAATGATAAAAACCTTTCAGTCATGGAGTTTCATAACTATTTCATACAAGTATAAAACTTATCAAATTTGCTCGCTAACAAAATCAATACATATGAGAAATAAGCAATAGCAAAGTTGCCACAATATAAAGGTGATTGGCTCTCAAGCATTGAGACCTAATTTAAATTGTTGCATTATAGAAAAATTTCAAACTTTGCTATCTATGTTGAGATAACTATGAATGTCTATTCAACATTAATCATAAAATAGCATATCCTACTGTCACAATCATATATCTGACAGGAATTGATATATTGATAGTTTAAACTTATTTGTTTCACCATATAAGGTGAATTAACTATAATGAGTGAGTACAACATGCTAATGAGATATCTATGAATGTTTATTCAATATTAGTAACAAAATAGTGCCGCATATTGTCACAAGCACATATTCACAATGGATCATTAATTGATAAATTAAATACAATTAGCACTTCCCCTTTTAATTCCGGACTCAACCCTTACTTCAAAATAATTCAAGTATAAACAAAATATATATTAATACAAACATATATATGATACTTGAGTATACAATTATGTCATCAACAATGAAAACACATGAGATCAATCACACTTTATTATTTTACCACTATTACGAGGACATACTAATAATTGAGTCTCTATTGCTATTCTAAAAATAATAATAATAAGGAACATGATTTTTCAAAGTGATCCATTTAAAATTATACTACTTAG
>JANHAO010003787.1:0-25459 GCA_026873985.1 Saraca asoca | reverse complement strand
ATGGATTTCGAGGAGGCAACCTTTTACTGATAATTAATTTAATTACCTCTCGTAGTGTTCAAGTCTTAATGACAAAATTTTACATGGTTTCTAATAATTTGCACATATTTTGATTAATCCAAAAAGAAAGTCGTACCCTTTTCGAGGGTTTAAAATGAATAGAAGTAACTACAGGTACAAAAGTCTTGCCCTTAATTCCTCGGATGTGTACCAGATTGACTATTGACATTTGATATTATTTGATAAAGGTTAAATTAAATTATTAATTTTTATAGTTGATTTTAATTTGTAATTTTCTCTTTGTAATTAGGTTTTTAAAATTTAATTTAATATAATATTTTTTTATGTTTATTAAATTGGAGATTTTCATACATAATTATCTAACATGATTAACATTTATAAATTTATGCAGTTATACAGTGACATATCAATGAAGATTCTTTATTTGAAATGATAAATTATTCTAATTTGAAGAAGATATTCAAAATAGATAAAATAGAATTAAAACTATTAGAATAAAATATATAAATTTGATATTATAATTCTTGATTATTTTAATCATTTTTATGACTGGAGTTTTACCTTTTTCAGTTTTTAACTCGATCTCACCTTCATACTGTGAATTGGTCAATCAACCTTGGCTTTAGGTCATTTCTTTTTTAATAGCTTGATTTGTTGCAAAATGTATGCTTGCCAACATTGATATGAACTGGTTGTTTTTAATTGAGTCTTTCAAATGATCTATGAGTTATGAGTTTAGGTTAATTTACTTGTGTGCTAATCCAATCACATTCTAATCCAATTGGTAGATCGTGATTATGTGAATTGATACATTCTAATGATTTATTATGTTTGAACCAATCAACCAATCACAGTTTAATGATTGTTCATTTTGGATTCTATCATATTCAATATGTACTTAAGCATATAACCAAGATCCATTTCTCATCCATTAGGCTAATCCGAAGAATAAATGCACACATAGATGATCAAATATCTTGAACAATTTCGATTCTACTAAGGTTATGATAAGTTAGGTTGCCCGCAGATTCCATGAATAAATTATTAAACGAAAGAATCAGTGGAAAAATTGAGAATCAAGTCAATAAAGCAATGTTTGTTATCTATAAAATGTGGGCAGAGTGGGCTGATACTAGTGTAACAGTGAAGCTCATAGTAACAGATAACTATTTTCACAAAATGATATAAAAAAATATTGATAATAACAGCCAACATAATAACCCAAATCAACCAATTTTATAACAAGAACCATAATAGTAATTTAGAAGTTGGCAAAAATGGTCTTTATATATATATATATATATTCTATTGTATATCAAATGCTAACATCACTTATTTTCAGTCTTACTTTAATTGCTAGTGGACTGACCAGCTCGAAGTTAGATGCATGTTATAAGTTTAATTTTATATCTTATATTTTAAAATTTATTATTTATTTTAAAGTAAGATTATTGTGAAAAAAAAAATTGCAAATCATATAGATTTGATATAGGCACCATGTGTTTCATTCAAACTAGAGGTGCATCAATCCATGAAAAAATTATTTTAATATCTTTTCAATTTGCGAGTAATTGTACAATTTTAAAACTTGAAACTGAAAGATTAAGTTATACAAAATCTTAGAATTAATATTTATTGTCTATTTAATTAATTATTAATTTAATTATATATTTTTTTCATGAATTTTTTAAATAAATATCATAATGTCATTACGTCATAACATTAAGTTGTCACATAATTTATTCAATATAATTTTCAACTCATTTCTATAATTATATAAGTAATGAAAATTAAATTATATATAAAATTTTAAATAAATACTGACAAAATTATATTGGGAGAAACGAGATGGCAAACCAACATATTGTTTAAAAAGTTTACGAAGAAAATCAAGAAAGTAAATAAAAAGTTTAATTAGTAAATTTTCAAACCGGTGTGGATAATTTACCCCAGGATGAAGAGACAATTTCTGTATTTTTCCCATTCATCAGTAATCACGTAAGGCGGCTCGGACACCAACCAAACCAATGGGCTCAAGCGGATTAATTGTTGAGATTGACACTAATAATAGGAAGTTGTTTGTGACTGAGTAGCCTTTATTTGCCGCCAACTCTGACTCTGATGAAGTTGCGAACTTTGTGATCATTGTCGCACTGTCAGAGTCAGAATGAATCTAAGCCACAATTCCGTCCGACGATTTCCTGTCTCCCACGGGGATTTCTAGCCGGAAATCAAGGTAACTACTTAATCCTCTCAGTCCTCTTTGTTGGGTTTTATTGATGTAATCTTTCTTGCCGATAACTTGTTTGAATATATGTCAATTCCATTTTCTGCTTTTCTAAAAACTGCCATTTCGACTATCTCCCGCGGCTAGAGTTAGCTCCAATGCACTTTACAGAATGAAAGTTGCTGTCTTTTCCATGATGCTTTAACCGGTTGAATTTGAAGGAATGCATAGATTACATCCCAGTAACTGATACATGTTTAGTGAAGCGGTTAAAATGGATAATGCGGTAAAAACTTCCACGAAGACATAAGCTACAAATTGTAGCTTATCTTCACTTGAGTTTTAAAAGCATCATTGATTTTCTTATCACTGTTTTTCTTATCACCATAACAAACAAGCATTGAGTGGTCGGTAAAATTTGATTGACAAACATCTAGGACTGTGTTAATCATAAATTGGAGCCCGTTGTTATGTTTTATGGTCTCTTGACTGATAAGTTAACTGTCATTCCTAGCTTGAGTCAAAGAAAGTGTAAAGTGGTTTGAGTTGGTTAGCCCTTGTTCATAATGTATCATAAAGTTTGTTACTGATTAACATTAACAAGTTTGAAGGTGGTATGGTAGACCCAGTAGCCAAAATAATCACTACGAAAAAAAATACCACAAGAATCTCTAAGTACTTGCACAACAGACAATTTGTTGGGGGTCTTATAACCTGTAGAGAATATTTGGAGTAAAATCTTCGAATGGGCCTCATTTTCGCGAATAAAACTTCTGCTATGAAGGTAATACTCAGATGCTTAAACAAGGATCTGCAGAAGCAGGAATTGAAACAGAGAGAAGAAGTGTTTTAATTACATTATCTGGTCAATAAATTACAGTTTACACCAGTGACTCAAGGAAAATAGCATCTCCAAATTGGTGTCTGCCTTAAACACACCTACTTGCATATTACACTATAATTAACCGAGAACCTTTTCCTTGAGTATATTAGCAGGCCATCCAGAAACGTTATCACTGAACATCTGCCTAGGCCGATATCAGTCAAACCATCACAACTTTTGATTATGTCTCCTTCACTTTTGTCCTCCGTTGGCCATAGAGTTCAATTGTTTCTCTAACTGAAAACCAGACATATGGTGAGAAACCAAATATGAGGAATCCAAATGAACAGGGCAAACTTGCATTAAATCACAAAAAAACATAAAATAAAATAAGGTGCCCTTTGGAATGTTGCCAGATCTGCAGTTTTATGGCATATTTGGTAATTTTGGTTGGAATGGAATGGTAGAATTTTTAAACAGTAATCTCAATCTGTTTGATTGGTGTAGGGACGAGATTATATTTTGACTTATCTTTGACTTAAATCTACGGTTTTCTCAAGGGACAAACTTAACAACTTTGCAAAGGGATTCTCAGTTCTAGAACTTAGAGTGGGTGTTTCTTGGTTTTATTTTTTATGTCAGCATTTTGCATTTTTCTTTCTGGATAGCTTATCCTCTTCTCATGTATTGCTCTTTCCTTCAATAAAATCTTCTTCATAAAAAGGTTACGTCACTGCCTGTTTCCATTGTGCAAAATAGAGGAACATGCACAATTATGAATGTCTTAATCAGAAGAATTTGCATTCAAAGTTATTTCTCCTAATGTACATACAGATGAAAATGGTAATTTTCGTAGGCCGAAGAAAACTTCCACTAAACATCATTATAGCTTCAGTGTCATGAGAAACTATTCTCCCAATTTGTGGACTGTACAAATTTTTAAACACTTGGCAACTCTTTCAAGATTATGAGTAGCCAAAAGGAGATACAATTGAGTTTTTCATTTTTTTTTTTCCCCCTTCGATGTTATTTTTGTCTCTAGCAAGAAAATTCTAGGTGATTAATAGCAACACCTTCGGAAAAATAAAGCATCAGCATTTTTACTCTCATTAGAATTTGAATTTGAATTTTCTGAAGGATTAGTATCTCAGTTTTATTTATCATGTAGTTTCCAGTATGATATATGGATTTCTGTAGGATCTTTGAAAAAAGACTTTTCCTCATATAAAGAAAAGACTAGCCATCTTTTCGATCTGATACTTAACTGCTGCTCACTAGTCACTACTTTAGAGAATCGACTCTTACAAGTTACAAAGCTATCACAGTTCACTATGTCAGAATGTGGCTATGGAGGTAATCAGAGGGGCATGCCCATTAATTAATTCTATAAAGTTAGTATTTACTGAACCACAAAAGCAGTTTATTCTCTTTAGATAGCCACACAGGTCCAAAATAATCCTGTGATCTAAGATTGGCAAATGACAATAGTAAGCACTTTCATTTTAGCCTACAAATTGTTCTAGTCCAGAGGACAATTCACGAAATACTCAATGCACCATCTTTGGGTGACCACATAAACTCACACACCCAGTAAACTTGGGGAATTGGATCCCCTCAATTTCCCAAGGTGAATTTATGAGAGAGATACACACGATCTCTTATATTGGGACCTACAGCCTTTTTTTTTACCAAGATACACCATTTCAATACCAAAAGGATTTCTGTATCTACATTTCTCCTAAATTCAATCTGAAATTGAGGGGACCCATATTCTACAATTAGAGAGAGTGGGTAACTCAGTAAATCTAAATACTGCCTGAAATAAGCAATGTGTTAACGGACTTCAACGTGAATCAATTTGTAGAATTATGTAAATAAAATAGGTAGTTATTTGTTTTAGATTATTTAGTAATTATCTATATTTATTCCTCATTAGACTAGATAACTTATTCCTTATTATAGACTAGGTATTAGAGTTTTATTTATTAACTATATTTTTTAGTATAAATAAAAATTTTCTGACTGAGGTTTCTCTCAAGCCATTTACAAAATCTCTAATTTCAAGTTGGTATCAAAGCTCTCACATTGAGGGCCTCTCCAGAGTCTAGGATCCATGAATCATGTATTTGTGATAGACAATGTTGATGGTAAAAAGAGATAGGGATGAGCAAAAGTCCCACATCGATAAGAAGTCGGGTGACCTTGTGTCTTATAAGGTAGAGGGACACCCCTCTCCCAACGAGGCACCTGCCCACTAAAGGGGACAAAACCCTGAGACGCGACTGTGTCAAAGGGGACAATACCTCCTAGGTTAAGACATCAACAGCTAACTGCACCTAACAGGCTCTGGCCTTCCTCACCAGCGAGGCACCTTCTAAGGACAAAACCGTGAGGATTGCCCAGAAGGGAGAGGCCAAAATCACGATTTTGTCCTTAAAAGGCACCTCATTGGTGAGGAAGGCCAGAGCCGGTTAGGTGCGTTAGCCGTTGCCGTCTTAACCCAAGAGGTATTGTCTCCTTTGACACAGTCGCGTCTCAGGGTTTTGTCCCCTTTAGTGGGAGGGGGGGCGCCTCGCTGAGAGAGGGGGTCCCGCCCACCTTATAAGGTATAAGGCCACCCGACTTCCCATTAATGTGGGACTTCTGCTCACCCCTACCTCTTTTTACCATCAACAGACAAGTTGTAGAATTACTGGTGAAAGCGGAAGCTGTTAATGATTAAGCTTGTACAAAGGCCTTAAATTGAAAAAATTGTTTGTACTCAGAGTTCGATGATACATCAGATTAAGAATTCTAATTGTTCACCTGATTTTCAAATTGTGCAACATTTGTTGATATATTCCCTTTCTCAGGGAATCCATGGAGAAAGTAATAACGATCCTGTGTGTGCCGAGGCTTCTTGCAGTGGGTACAATAGAGATGATTACTACCATGGCCTCCAATACTACGAACACCTCTATTACCACAACCTCCCCCTCGACCATGAGAACTAGTCCATGAGATTAAGGTCAAAGTGTCAATAGAATCGTGAGTACTTAGAGGCGTATAGAGTGACCTTGAAATCGAACTCCTAACTATAGGAACTTCTAAACTCGTAAGGATTTGATTACGCACAAACTCATAGTCCAGATGAATCCTAAGGAAGATAAAAATCATGCATAGTTGATCCAATTTGCTTTCTAATTCTTTGTTATTAGTCGTGACAATTGTTTGATATCAGTGATGACTGCTTGAGCCTTGGTCAAATATGCAGACATATGTTCAGATTGCTTCAGATTCACTAAGTTGGTGGCTGCACTGTACATCCTTTGAATGTCGTTGGTGTAGAGTTGTTTGGCTTGTTCCCAAAAAAGATAACATGTCTTATAGGGACGGAAATAAACAATCAGTTCCGAAATAATGAATTTCCATAATAACACACAATTGTGCATCAATTTTCTTCCAATTTTCTTTCTTAGAATCAGAAATATTTTTACTAGTTGTGCTCAAGTGATCACTGGCTCTGTTGGCCATAAATCATAGTTCGATAGAGTTAGCCCATGAAGGGTAATTGTTGCCATTTAATTTTTCACTGCATATAGTTGGTGCGCCAGAAAAAGAAAGAGAAAATTTATTGGTAGGTTTAGGGTTTTGTTGGATGTTTGAGGTATTATCGTTGTTTGATTTTGAAGCTTTTTTTTTTTTTGGGCCAAAAATAGGTTCTGGCCTTTTTTTTTTTTAATTGAATATTATGGGTGTAAGTTGGTGTTTGGATGAAATCAATTTGATGGAGGATTGAGTGAATGATTCTAGATAATTTTAGGACTGACAGTCGAAGAATCAAGTAATTATTTGGGATTCAAGAAGAAGAACAAAACGGAACAAGAGAGAATAGAGACAAAGTTGTTTTGGATAGGTCAGAAAATAGAAGAATTGAAACCCTAAAAAGGAAAGGCGCTTCATCCTTAGGTTTTTCTTATTTTGTTACTTTTATTAATAATTATTCAAGATGCACTTGGTTGTATTTAATGAAAGATCGTTCAGAATTATTTTCTATTTTTACATCCTTTTGTTCTAAGATTAAAAACCAATTTAACAAGTCTATCCAAATATTGTGTAGTGATAATGCTAGAGAATATTTCTCAACTAAATTTTCTTCTTATCTATCCTCTTATGATATCTTACATCAATTTACTTGTCCTCATACCCCTCAACAAAATGAAATTGCTGAACGTAAAAATCACCATTTAATTGAGACAGCACGCACCCTCCTACCACATTATAATGCTCCCATTCGATTTTGGGGTGATGCCTTTCTCATCACTTGTTATCTTATTAATCACATGCCATCTTTTGTTTTAAATGATCAAATGCCTCATGATAACTTGTACCCTAATGAAACCCTATATCCTATTCCCGTTCGTGTCTTCGATTGTATTTGTTTTGTTGATGATCTTTCTTCCAAGTCTTGACAAAATGTCTGCTAAAGCTATCAAATGTGTCTTCTTAAGGTGTTCTTGTCTTAAAAAAGGATACAAATGCTACTCTTCAACGTTGAATCGTTACTATGTCTCAGCAAATGTTACCTTCTTTGAAACATCTCCATATTTCACACATCCATGGAGTCCTCTCTAGTCTCTGAAGTTCTACCCACCCCTCAATTTGCCTCTAGAATCACCAATTTCTCAACTCCAAGATCAACAACCTCTACTTCTCACTTATAATCGACATCCTCGCATGGTAGACATTGAAGAAGCTCTTACTAAAATACCAGGTGACTCACCTTTTGTCCAAACGGTTGCACCGACCCCAGATCCTTCTGATAGCATTCCCATTGCTCTTCGCAAAGGTAATCGTTCCACTCGTAACCCTCATCCCACTTACAATTTCTTAAGTTATCATCGTTTATCACCAACTCACTATAGCTTTGTATCTACCTTATCTTCTGTTTCCATACCTAAGACAGTTGAGGAGGCTTTCTCTCATTCAAGTTGGCGCCAACCTATGATTGATGAGATGATTGCTCTAAACACCAATGTAACATGGGTCCTTGTTCCTTTACCTCCTAGTAAAACACCTGTAGAATCTCAATGGGTTTACAAAGTGAAAGTTGGCCCCAATGGTGAAGTTGAATGTTTGAAGGCTCATCTTGTAGCTAAAGGCTACACCCAGACTTTTGGAGTTGACTATACTGATACTTTCTCTCTAGTGGCTAAGATTACCTCTGTACGCCTACTTATCTCCATGGCTATCATCCACAACTAGCCCCTTCATCAGTTAGACATCAAAAATACCTTTCTTTATGATGATTTACAAGAAGAAGTGTATATGGAACAACCTCTTGGGTTTCTTGCTCAAGGGGAGTCTAGACTAGTTTGTCGCCTAAACAAGTCCTTGTATAGATTGAAACAATCACCTCAGGCTTGGTTTGGAAAATTTAGTCAAGTTGTTCAAGCATTTGACATGATTCAGAGTAAAGCTAACCACTCAATATTTTATCAACACTCTTCATCTAATCTTTGCATATTTTTAGTGGTGTATGTGGATGATATAATCATCACTGGAAATGATCATGTTAGAATTGATCAGTTGAAGCAGCATCTATTTCAATATTTCTAAATAAAAGATTTGGATAAGTTGCGGTTTTTTCTTAGAATTGAGATACCCCAATAAAAAGATGGGATTGTTATTTGTCAGAGAAAGTATGCCTTAGATATCTTGAAGGAGACAGGGATGATAAACTGTAAACCTATAAATTCTCTGATGGATCCTAATATTAAACTTTTACCAGACCCAAGAGAGTTGTACTCAGATCCAGAAAGATATTGTAGATTGGTTGGAAAATTAAACTACCTCACAGACACTAGACTTGACATTTCTTTTGTGGTTAGTGTTGTTATTCAGTTTTTGAGTTCTTCTCGTGATGATCATTGGGAAGTAGTGATTCGAATAGTTAAATACATCAAGAAGACACCTAGGAAAGGATTGTTATATGAAAACAAAAGAAGTATTTAAATTGTTGGGTACACAAATTCTGATTGGACAGGATCACCAGTTGATAAATGTTCCACTTCACAATATTGTATCCTTTTTGGAGGAAATATAATCTCATGGAGGAGGAAAAAATAAGTTGTAGTTGCAAGGTCGAGTGTAGAGGCTGAATATCATGCTATGGCCCTAATTACTTGTCAATTGGCATGGCTGAAACAACTAGTCCAAGAGCTACAGTTTTGTAAAATAGGACCTATGAAACTCATTTGTGATAATCAAGCAACTTTGCACATTACAGCCAATCCGATTTTTCATGAAAGAACCAAACATATAAAGATTGATTGTCATTTTGTTCAAGAAAAGGTTTTGTCAGGAAACGTTTTGACTTCCTTCACCAATTTCAATGATCAACTAGCAGACATTTTTACCAAATCTCTCCAAGGTCCAAGAGTTTATTATATTTGTAACACGCTTGGTGCATATGACATATATGCTCCAACTTGAGGGGGAGTGTAGAATTATATAAATAAAATAGGTAGTTATTTGTTTTAGATCATTTAGTAATTATCTATATATATTCCTTATTAGACTAGGTATTACAGTTTTATTTGTTAACTATATCTTTTAGTATAAATAAAAGTTTTCTAGCTGAGGTTTCTCTCAAACCATTCACAAAATCTCTAATTTCAAGTCAATTAATAGAATCCAATAAAATTGTCTTTTATCCAAAAAAAAAATTTGATAGAATAATGAAATAGAAAACATTGTTCATATTTTTTATGATTAACATGAATCCATATGAAAGTAAAGGGAGTCATCTATATATGTCCGTGACAGAAATCTCAAGCAGTATAGTAACGAGTACCACTAGAACATGAACACCATCCTTGCACAAACTGAAAGAGTAAATCTGACAGACAAGGATTAATCGCATACCTTGGCATTTTTTATTTTTTGCTTCTGCAATTCATCAACAAGGCTCCCAATGCTGACATCAGACATGACAGTGAGATGTATGTGGAATTTAAGAGATCGTTTGGTTGACATAGAGTTATATGAGAAGTAACAGATAGGCATGTTGTTTGGTTGATCACTGATTAGCAAAATGAAGGAAGCGGGACTTCGTGCAAAGTTCTAGTTCCCACAAAATGGGGGAAGTTGCTTTACCTAGCCTCTCCCAAGGTAAAAAGAACTTCCTGTGGGAACTTTTAATTCCCATAGTCAACCGAGCAACTTTAAGCATTTCTCAAAAAGTTGACAAGGGAATTAACTTCTTGGGAAGTTGAACTTCCCGTAAGAACTTACTGTGTCAAACCAAACGACCCCTAAATCTGAAGATCAAGAATCAGAAACATATTAATTACATCCATGTACCTCTGTTGGAGTTGAATCACCTGCAAATGCAGCTCTCTCTCCCTCATTGTAGCTGACATCTGCAAGTTGGACAAATATAAGGCCTTACAATTTAACAGCACAAATATAATTTACATTTTTCCAAGATTTCCTGTGTATCAACTATATCGTTATAAATGTGGATCAACTCAAGGAGGTAAGTCATGGTATCCGACTCCCCATATAACATACTAGCACTCAGGTTTTAATTTCCTGGTTGATTAAATTAAATAATTGCTTCAGAAAAAAATGAATGCAATTTCTATTTTCAAGAACTTGTATTCAACCTCAGAGAATCACTACCCATAGGATGTGCTCCTGTTCTTATTCTAATTATATTATATTATCAAGCAGCAATAGCTTAATTTATTTACAGCAATGATCTGAGACATAATAACAAAGCCATCTGATTATGATTAAGCCAAAGCAAAATTCGAGAAACATTTTTCTGTACCACAGCACATTATGTTAGCAGTTTCCTAAGCTCAAACGTGTATGGGTTGTCAAATTACCTGTAAGAGATCAACTATACCTGCCTCCGCTGATTCCATATTTTTGCCTGTAGCAAGTGAAGAATATTAAATCAAACAGATTAATTTCTCATAATGTTAACATTCTAAATGCATACGGTTAAAAAAGAGAAGGTATTACCACAAGATAGCTCTGCATACTTTATTAATTTAATGATTTCTTCCTGTCAAAATTTGTGCAAAAATAAAAAATGCATTAGACTTTCAATCTCAAGTCTCAACCCTAAAAGGATGACAAACAACAGACACATACCCTCTGAAAATTGTTCTGTTGCAACATGCACTGCAGTGATGGAAGCATAGAAGCAGCCATAAAGTTCTGATTTGGTGGACTGGTAGGCCCTCCAAAAACTGAGCCAAAAGTGCAATTTGTAGGTCCCTGAAGGGGTAAAAGAAATGGCAATGGTTACAAAGCCATTGCCTAAAACATAAATCACCTAAGTTCCATCCTCATTATTAATGAAGTCAAACATCACGAGACATAAATCCGATTGTAACTTTCTATATCTCGCCAAGGTAACAAAGGGAAGCTTTGTAAACCAAGAACTTCAGGATGCATGCTGAGTAGTCAGTAAATTTCAAATGACCTAAAACTCAATCAACTCTAATTTTTGCCTGAATTATTCAAATACACAAAATGAAAATATTCAGACTGCAACCAATTCAATGTAGCAACCAAGTTACAGCGATCTGATGATCAACCCATTCTTGGATATGTATAAGTTGATCATCATGTATGTAGTTTCTCCCATGTTTAATTTGCTCATATTTACTTGGACGGTTGGTCACCATCACCCCTTAGGCATTCATATCTCCATACAAATACTAACTAGACAAAAGTTTAGTCACTAAATGCATCCAAACAACAACCACCAAGACTTATCCCAATCAATGGGGCTAGTCCTTAAATGGATCATATCAGCTTTTTTCCTTTATTTTTCACAAATAACAGATTTTATAAAGGATCTTACAAAATGCAATCCAAGTTCATGGTGATGGCATAAATACATAAGATATAGCAGGTTCAAGTAACGACTACAAAGTAGTACAAGTCTGAATGTCCTAAAGAGCTGATAAACACAAGTATCTCAACTAATGTTTGCATAATATGTCAACAAAAATTGATTATAACAGACTGAGTTTTCATTGGATATAGAATAAGAGGATTAAATTGCCACATGCTAAAACTATTGAAGTTATTTTAACACACCTTGGGACTGAGATCTGCTGATGTGACCTTAAACCGTCCCTTGCACCGGACCACTGCTCCTTCCGATGCATCATCAACTGCATCCAGAAAAAAATCATTGAAAATGATAATACATTTCCTGATATATCCAATTTTTTTTTTTTGGGTTAAATTACTCTACTACTCCCTATAGTTTCACTCAATTTTTAATTAGGTCATTATATATTAAAAGTTTTGAATTGTATTTTTATACTTATTTTTCATTTCTAATTGGGTACTTGTCATTTTCTTATTAGATTTTGTTAACAATCGATACACATGAACAATGCTCTTTTATTGTGGTTTAAAAATTATTGATGTAGAAATTCCATAAAATTTCTATTTGTATTTAAGTGGCAAATAACTTAAAGAAAATTAGGATATTTTACGAAATTATTTCGTTTTTAGAGGGAAAAGATGGATCGCTTATTTCTCACTTCATAAACTGCTAATAGATCGATGTCTATGTAAGTCAATTGCTAACAAAATTTAACAGGAAAATGACAAAGTATCCAATTACAAATGAAAAATAATTATAAGGATTCAATTCAAAACTTTTAAACCATAGGGACCTAATTAGAAATTGAGTAAAACTATAGGGAATAGAAGATTAATTTAACCTTCAAAAAAAAAAGGAAAAAAAATTCTAGCTAGATGCAAGAAAAAGAATACAAAAAAAACTGATGACAATACAACATCCAGAAGAAAGCAATAAAGGTGTACCTGATGAAACATTGTTGGTGTCTCTCTTCTGCCGATATGACAATGGACCACTATGATTCCGCTCAAAGTGATACTTTGTTTGAAGACAATCCCTTTCAAGATATCAAATCATATTACATTGGCACACTAATAATGCAACTTGATTATGCAGCAATACAAACATTAAAGAAGCCTGTCCACTAGACAATAAAATATTGACTTTTGCTGAATGAAACATAAGCAAACTTTCAAGACAAAAATCATCTGCCCATAAATTATCAGCAAACATGTACCTTTTTAAAATATGAGATTGTTTTTAAAACAAGGGAATAAAGAGAGGCAGAAGCAAATATATTTCAGACCACTGCTGTTAACTTATCAAGACATTTTTCCTTAGCCAGCTATAGTACTTTGAATTTTGAACAAAATAGCTCTTTGCCTGGCATTTTATCTAGAACTTCTAGAAAAGAGTCCAGAAAAAGAGAGATGCAATATGAAGTTGTAAAAAAGGTTGCTGTAACCTTCCAGAGACAAGAGAAGAGAAAATTACCTATCTCCATCAGTAACAATCTTCTTAGGAAAAAGAAAATTATCAGGTAGCAGAGAACCACTCAAAAACCTTTTAGGCTCATTGATGGCATTTTGTATCAATGAACTACTTGGCCCAGAACTATCATTCTCATTTCTTCCATAATCCTCATCCAAATCCCTCGAACTAGTATTATTGACGTCATCCTCATGAACATCAAAACAACCTCTGCATAAAAAGAAAAATTCAATGACACAAATATAAAATAATTTCAAAAGGAAACTGCATTGCTGAATTTGTAATAATGCGTAATATTTGATAATAGATCCCACGAATATAAAAGAGGAGATCCAATGCTACAGAATCACAGATACAAGACATTATTAATAATCTAAGACATTTCAATTCTGTTTCAGATGAAAAAGTACAATGACAAATAGAAAGTTCTAGCCCCCTTAAGATACTTTTTGACTCATGATTTAATTCTGTATCCTTAGATGTCTACATCACTTAGTTTGTTATTTTAGAGAACACCTTTACTAAAAAATTTTAGAGAAATGCTAGTTGCACAGCTCTTAAGTGACATTTGGTTTGTAGAATCTTTCTCACATTCTTGGGAATATTTTAAAGGAATGTTGTATTCTCATGTCTGGTTCAAAATTTAGAAAAATTTACCCGGAAATGTTTTTAACCCAATGTTCCCACAAAATATTCCCATGGAAGGAGATGGGTATCTTACATTCCCATGACATGGGAATGTTTGTCATATAAAAAGACTATTTTGTCCACCCTTCCATTAATGTCTGACCACCTCAACTCACCACCACCCGCCATCGTTGACCACCATCCACCACCGACCGCCATTGACCGCTGCCTACTACTACCTTTCACCATTGACCACCACGTACCACCCTTGGCCAGTCAACTTTCTAATGTTGGCCATTCAATTTTCAATGAGGACACTTTTGATAATTTAACAATACTTTTAAAAATATACAAATTGATTAAAACATAATATTGCAATATTCCTAGGAATCTTTTTAATTGATCCAAGCATAGTAATCTAACATTCCTAGGAATCACATTCTTAGGAATGTTAAGATTCATGGGAATGTATGATTCAGCGAATCAAATGCCACCTTAGATGCAAAAGCCTGCACACTTTGAAGATGCCACCATTTGAGTTCAAGTGGCATGACTTGAACTTTTTCCTTACCTCAGTTAAAACCACACCTATAAAATTGTGCATGTTTGTGCATCTCTAAGCTGTACAAATAGCACTAAACATTCAAAAACCCAAAAAAAAATTCTAAACTTCCCTCCCATAAGAAATTTGGGAGTGACAATTACTTCTCTTTTTTATCATGAAAGCTATATAGTATCGTATAGAATATTATGCAAATGAAATGAGAATATTTACCATGAGATTGATCTAAAAGTACATACAAATATATTAAAACAGAATTTCTATATGCATAGCAAACAAGCTGACACACAATAATCCATTATACATAAGATTTAGGCTTAATCACAACTTTGGTCCCTTTAATATACAAATTGGTCACATTTTGTCCCTTTAAATACAGTATCCTATTTTGATCCCTCTAATATATAAATTGAACCAAATCGAGTCCAAATTGGTAACTTTTGTCAAATTGAAGATGGAAAATACTAGTTGATACACAGAGGTCCAAGATGGCAATCATTGGAAGGAAAATTAGTGGGATGCTCAACTTGCCACATTAGAAAATATGCAAATCACAAGACCCACCCAACATTGCCAGGTTGGTTGTCAACATCATATGACCCACTAATTTTTCTCCCAATGATTACCAACTCAGAGCCCTCTTCCAACTAGTATATAGAGAGATAGAAATAGAATATTATATTCAAGGAGACGAAATGTGATCAACTATCAGTGACCAAAATTAAATTAAGCATTTATCAACTTGAAACCATGTTGGAGATCTCTGTACCAACTAGGATTTTCAATCTTCAATTTGACAAAAGTTACTAATCTCAATTAGGTCTAATTAGTATATCAAAGAGACTGAAATAAAATACTGTATTTAAGGGGGACCACATGTGATCAATTGTATATTAGGGGTACCAAAATTATAATTAAGCCTAAGATTTAGTGAGGTATCAAGTTGGGAAACAAATGACTTTAGGCTGAGTACTTTGCCATTAAATGGCTAACAAAATTATAAATTTACCACAGCTTGCACCACAAGCTTTCACATCGCTGCTCACATATATGATATCGTGGTTAACTTCAACCAGAAAAGATGGAGGCATCACTAAACCTCAGTAAAAAAAAGTTAATTGATTGGAAAAAGTCATACTTAAGTGCTTCACGTGGTTTAATGGGAAATGAAGCAAGTGAATCCTCCAAATCTTGAAGATCATTGAACCCATCCTGAAATAAGATGCAGGCAAATACAAACCATATGGATGAATCCAACAACAGAAGCATATTTTGTGCATAAGGTTTAGAGCTATGAAAAAGAATGGATGGCTAAGAGTTCAAGAAGATAAATAACAAATCATTTTTGGACAATAATGATACCTCCTTGTCCAGTGTGGGTGCAGCATCTGAGTGGTTAACTGCTATAGCAGATAGCCGCTCTGCTGGAACCTCAAAATCATCAGCCCAGTCCTTTTGCTTCTTAGCCACACCAGGCTCTTTTCCATTTGGCATGTCATCATCTTGAATCTGTAGATACACATAGCTGGTTACAAGGTGAAGAAAAACAATGCCCAAAATGCCTTGCTCATCTACTTGATTATTTAAAAAAGGGGGGGGGGGACACTTTACACCTTTAAAGGTTTCACTGAGTGTCAAATTACCCTCTCAAACTTTAAAAACCTACAAATTACACCCTTTAAAAAAGTTACAATTACCTCCTTAAAAGTTTGAAGAAACTATAAAAATGTTAATTTTCCAATAATTTTAACTCTAAACTAGTAAATGTGTTGCATATATTTTGTTGAGAAATTTGTTTCATCACCTATAAGGAACAAAACTTGAATTATATGTCTTTCTTCATTACCAAAATATGCGTTTTATGATCTACGCTTTGAAAATAGGTAGAATCAATAACATGGTCCGTGCTTGCTTTGTGCCTTATTGGAAGAAATAATACCTTAATAATGCATATGCAACACATTTACTAATTTATGGTTAAAAGCAATAGCCACTTAATGTTTTTATAGTTTTTTCCAAAATTTAAGGGGTAATTTGTAACTTGTTTAAAGTTTAAGGGTGTAACTTGTAGGATTTTGAAGTCTAGGGGGATAAGTTGTTACTCAATGAAACTTCAGGGGTGTAAAGTATATTTTCTGTTAATTTTTTTTTCCCAAACTTTAAGGGAGTAATTTGTAGGTCTTTAAAGTTTAAAGGGGTAATTTGTCACTCAGTGAAGCTTCAAGAGTTTAAAGTGCATTTTCCCAAAAAAAAAATCCAAATTAGAAAAAGTAGGAAGGTGAGAATACTTACAAGAGCAGCTTGACTTTTCAAATCCTCAAGGTCGAAATTCCAGGCACTAATTCCTCGTATATATTCTTTCTGTAAACAATAAAAAATGTTTAAACTCAAATATCGAGTTTGGAATACTCAAAGTTGAAATTACACCACATTGATCCAAGCGGCCAAATTCACATTCAACATAAGCCATATAAAAGTAAATACATGTTACTTCATTAACTTCTGAGGAGTAAAACAGTCTTTTTACAATTAAGGGGAGGCAACACAACACCAAAACCAACCCTGGCATTTCTTATTCTCTTCAATCTCTTTTATTAAACATCCACTTGATGAATTCAGTTTATGATTATTCTTCTGCTCTCAATGAATCCAGCAAATAATTTCTTGTTTCTTTTAACTCTTCTACGGGAATAATTTATAAAAATTATGTTGATTTTATAATGTGTTTTTTTCCACAAACAAGCAAATTAAAAATAAATTAACCCTGATGACTTTGTGTACTCTCTCTCTCTCTCTCTCTCTCTCTCTCTCTCTCTCTATATATATATATATATATATATATATATATATGGAAACAATTTAATTTACTTAGTCCTCTTTCTCACTACTAAGTACACCTTTTTTTTTTTGGGGCTGAATTATTCCTTAGCAGCAGCAACAACAAAAACAACAGTAAGGAGGAGCTCATCACTAATAAGAGAAAAAAAAAAATGAGAGTATGTCATAAAGTGGTCAATGCTGATAAAATCCTGTATAGTTTAAACATTTATGCTGGCATGTATTTAACATTCTCTTGATATGATTATTACTCTATGACAAAAAATAAAATTAATAAGAAAAGAAATTACATTTTAAATAATAAGACAATTGAGACCATTAAAATTCAATTTAAGTAGAAGAAGCAAACAAATAGCATGACAGAAGAACATGAAGATCACACCAAAAGCAAACATGTATGCCAAATAACTTCAAATGATCACACCTGCGATAATTGTTCCTTATCCTCATAAAGAGCCTTGTTCTGCATCAACAAATCTGCCTCTTTTGCCTAAATCACAGAGGAAGTCAGAGAAATAATAGAAAATGGCATGTGCTCGTGCTTCTTACACAATTGGAGGAAGAATATGGAAACTAACAGCAAACCTTCAGTGTCCTGAAACGATCTCCTAATGGAGCAAGGGCATCTAGAACAGTGTGAGCTAAATATTCAGGGGAACGTGCATGTTTAAAGAAGTTGTGTTTGAAAAGCTTTTCTGAACTGGGACGTTTCCTTGGGTCCTTCACTAAGCACGTGCTTACCATCTCTTTGAAAGACTGAGAAGCAAAAGCAATTAATAGACAATCTTTATAAGTGAAAGATGATATAAAACTTCAAGAAATACCACAAACCTTTGAAAACTTCTTATCTCTTTCATAATCAAGACCTGGTGGGGCATTTTGCAAAGTCATAAGCAAAACCTGCATCCAGAAAAACAGGGCAACTCATGGCTCAAATAAACAAGTAGAAGAGCAGTGCCACCGTTAAGCACATGCAAGTAACTTCAGAAGACAAGTAAATTACTTTCATTGGTGGATACTTGGAAAATGGGGCATGGCCACGGGCCAGCTCAAGTGCTGTTATACCAAATGACCAGATGTCTGCTCTGTTTGCAGAAAAGTAAAAGAAATTAAAAAGACAAAAACCCAGAGAAGATTATTATATCAGTGAACAATGTGGAAAAAGCAAGAGCAAGGAATTAATGCAAAAAAAGGGATTAAGCCACTCACTTAAAATCGTATCCATGTAATTGCTGCATAACTTCAGGCGCCATCCTGGAAGAAATGGACAGGATGAATCTCTTCAATAAAATTGTGATGATAGCCAGGTCACAGACACACTAAGGGAATATAAATAGTACCAGCAAGGAGTTCCAACAAAAGTATTTCTTGAACGTTGCCTATCTCCAGTATCAAACATACAAGCTGACACTCCAAAGTCAGCTAGTTTGACTGCACCAGTAGAATCAATCAAAATATTCCCAGCCTGCATAATTATGGACATTTAAAAGGGGAAAAGAAAGGACCAGAAATCCAAATGTGGATTAAATATATAGAGAAAGTCACGAATATGAAAAGGGCTAGATCCAGAATTCAGATTTAGCTCCCCAAGCATAGAGGTCAACACACAAAAGCAGAAAATGATGTTCTGGATTGTGCATGATTCCAATTACTTATGATAGGAAGTCGGGCTCTTTTGAATAGTTAATATTTAATAGCCAAAAATTATATGTTAGGTAAAATGAGTGCAATACCTTAACATCTCTATGTATGTGCCCATGCTCATGAAGATAAATGAGTGCTTTGAGCACCTCACGTAATAAAGTAGCAATAACTATCTCTTCAAAACCCTCAGGACAGGCAGATTTCATTATATGAAGGCAGGACCCCCCGGACATGTAAGGCATCACCACCCAAAGGTTGTGTCCAGCAGTGAAAGAGCAATGTGCCCTTAAAAGATTTGGATGATCAATCAAGCTCATAGTCTGAACCTCTCTTCGGATGCCATCCTGCAGAATTAACATCAAATGTCAACATCATGATTCAAGTCATCTGTTTATTTTTATAAAAAAAATTAATGTCAAATATGTAGCTACACATTTTAAGTTCATAAACCATAAGAAAACACGGGCGCGCGCGCGCACGCACACACACGAGAACTATTCGGCATCACATGGTTACTGATGATTTAAGTCATCCTCTTATATTTTCATAAGCCACTGAATTCAAAAGAACCTCACAAGACAAGAGCCTTGTACCAGGGCAGCTTAGGGAGCTACAGCTATGGCCCCTTCACTACTAGTAAACCAGCTCTCATGCCCTTATTTGATCAAGAAAATCATGCATACCGACTGTCCAATTATTTCACAAAAGAAAATGTATATGGAACAGGTAAAATGCAAATACAAAAATATTTCATGCTGCATATGAGATAGCCCACTTACCAGATCATTGTTGCACTTTTCAAGATCAAGAACCTTGATGGCAACTATCTCGTTAAGTGGAATGCAAAGAGCCCTGTACACAGAGGCACTAACGCCTTCACCGACTTCTTCATATAATTTATAATCTTTTGCATCGAGAGGAAATCTCTTGAATGTTGCATTCTCCATTTTCCCTTTTTATAGATGTACTGCTGAACATGTATAGATCACTTACTGAAGAGCTGAACATCAAACCAAAGTGATGCTACTTCAAATTTGGTAGCATTTCCCCTTCCCACAGAACCAATTGGGATTCTGAATCCAACTACTATATGAAGACATTTCTTTGTTTAATTACAACCAAAGTTTCCCTTTCAAATCCATAATAATTTAACCTCAAAATAATCATTAAATACAAACTGATATTAGATAATGCCAACTAATTTATCTCGGATATCAAGTATAGTTGTATCTACTAATAAGACAACTTGATGTTAAAAATTGAACATGCAATGTTACGTGTTACACGACTAACACAGCACTGGCCAAGAACTAGAGGTGTCAAATTCATGCTGCAAGTGGATGCGTAGGTGAAGTGTACATGACATTGTATTAGTCCCCACTATCCTCAGCAAACATAAGAACGACAAATGCACTTCACAAGAAAATGAATCACCAGACCCTACAAGGAAAAAAAGGGTGTTTAGAATGTGGAAGTGGGAAAAAGGAACATAATTTTTTTGATAGAATAAAAAATTAAAAAAAAAGGATTATAAATTAGCACAATAAATACAGACAGGGAGATGCGAAAACTACAATACATATAAGCATGTGAAGCATAAATGGTTTACAAGAACAACCATAAATTTCAAACAACAGGAAGAATCACTAAAAAATTCTCTTCATTCAACCAATTCTTAAAAAATAAGGAGTATTAGCTGCCTTTATAAGGTAAAGAAACAGGAACTAATCATTATCTGGATTTCTCATAATAATATGCTTCCCCAAACAAGACAATTCCAGAAAAATAAATAAATAAATAATCATGAATGTAGCACACAGCCGAGATGCTCTTTAAGTGCCTATATTTCTGTATGCTTTTCGCTTGTAAACTCTAACAATACCTATCAGTTAGAAAAATGCCAAAATGGAATAAGCTGAACTTTAAACCAGAATGCACTGTTCATTATAACCTCAGTTGAAATCTTGGAGCAACCTAATTTTTGCCACAATCCAGAATGTGACTCTGTTTAGGCCATTACTATTACTTTCCATTAAAGAAATCTCCTTTTCAATCCATGTGAAAGAGACCAGAAAGTAAATATTACCCACTTTTTTATTTCAAGATTGCAACATAGAGTATCCATGCAGTTTGCAGACCTTGAAACAACATAAATGCCAATTTTAAACTATTACACTACCTATAGATCCTTGAACACACCCCCCCCCCCACCCCCCCCCCCCCCCACACACACACACAAAAAGAGACCAAAGACAATCATAGGTTGGAATTTTTGGAAATTAAAGACAAATTTTGAGGAAAGGTAACACAGACATCATCCATAGGTTGGAAGCTTTGGAAATTGAAGACAAATATTGAGGATAGTTTACACTAGCATCATCCAATCTGATTCATAATGCTTAAATTAGCTCCATATTCAATCACCAAGCATGTAAATAGCATCAACCCAACAACAAAAAAGATATAAAAAAAAATAATGAATCAGCAAAACGATCCACACTCCCGAAAAACATTCCAGATAATCAATCCCCAAATGCTGAAAAATAAAAGATCAAGACGGCAAGCAAGCAACAAAGCTCTTGTCTATCAATGAATAAATCTCAAAACATGCAGATCAAACTCTCATCTAACATTGCCGCCAATCAACCATCTCCTTGCAGTGAGAAACCAAACAAAATATACATATTTAACAGCTAATTATGCCATGAACTTTAGTGAAATTCCAACTTCTATCTTAAATTTCTGGATAGACACATCGGACAATAATTAATTTCATGTCCAACAATTCACGAATATTGATCCGAGGTGAGTTGTAAAACAAAATGTTTGCAAAAATAGCATTTTAATAAGAAAAACTTAATTTTTTTTTTAAAAAAAAACCTTTTTGTGCCTGGCGTTGAGCTCTTTAGAAACGTTAGCCTTCTGATTCATGGTGACTGAGTGGACGAAAACAATGAACGAGAAGAAAAGTTTAATAAATCGAGAGAGAGGAAGATGAAGATCGAAGGCCAAATGGGTCTTTTCACACGCTGTATCTTTCCTCTCTCCCCCTCTAACTCCTCTGGTCTCAGATTTTGGAGCGACCAAAAGAGAAGAGAAACAGACTGCGAGATCGCAAATTCGTAATGGAGACGCCCTCCTTGACCTTCTTTTTTCTAAAGAAAAAATATGATCATCCCCCTTTTTGTGTTTCCTATATTTTCAGTGTTTTTCTCCCTTTGGGCACGCATACCTTTGCCCTGTTTGGTGACTGTTTAAACAGTTTTCTGATAGACTATTTAAAAAAAAAAAATCTGTTTGATAATTTTAAAAATTTTATTTTAAAATTCTATTTTAAAAATTATTTTTAAAAATAATTTTAAACTGTTTTTAAAAATAATTTTTAAAAATAAAAAAACAGAACAAGTTTTGAAACAGAACACTTGTTTCTTTCTGGCACTAGTGGGCTTTTTTTTTTTTACATAGATTTAAATATTTGATAACAATGTCCTTTTAAAATTTTTATCGAGGCAATTTTGGTCTAATTGTTGATATTTATGAACTTTTTTTTTTCATAATTAACAGGTTTTTTTTTTCCGTAAATGGAAGGGACAAAGTCAACAAAAAAAAATACAAGAAATTACGAATAGGCTAATCCAGGGATAATAACCCAATTACACCATCAAACAATAAGAAATGAATGAAATGAGGTAATTACAATTACCATTATAATTATTATATTTAATTTTAATTTGTGTTGAATTTAATGTGTTTGACACATTTGGATAACCAAATATGGTAATTACAATTGTAATTATTACACTAAATTCAAATTCAATAAACACTAGAAGGAGGACAATAGAGAATAATGAACACAATATTTCAAGCAACGCTGTATAAAACTAAACAATCTTAGCATTTTATTATCCAATTTGTGATCCAACTCAAAATTATTTTATTTTTATTTAAATTTTTAAATTCTAACTGACATAAATTATAAAATATTTTGGTAAAAATCTGAGCAAATTTTATGTTTGAATATCATAATTAGGGGTGGGCATATGTGACCTTATTTGATTTTTGATTTGAACCTAACCTGATTTAAATAAAGTTTTGATTAAGTAATTAGACTTAAGAATTGACTTTGGACAAAAAATTATATCCTATTTTTAAAATGGTTTAAGTTGAAATTTACAATTGAAAAATCGGATTGATCTAAATCCGTTTTATATTTATATATTAAATATTTTGTTAATATTATATCTTTTTACATAATTAAATGACATAAATCTTAATTATTAATAATTAATATATGTATATAATAATTTTTTAATTATTTATTATATATTAAATATGATTTATATGTAAATATGAATATTTTTTTATATTTTTATATGTTTTAATTATATTATATATTAAAATACTAAAACTTAACTGAAATAGATTTGGACATTTCTCTTTTAAAAAAGAATCAGGTTTGAACATAAAAAATATATAAAAAAAAATTCAAACTGAGTCAGATATTAGATAAATCTGATGCCCAAATCGACCACCATTATCAAGCGGAAAAACTACAGGAGACTCATCTCTTTCATTTTATACATCTTTTTAAATAAGTCAAAAATAAATGAAAACAATACTGCTATTTTTTGGTATAAAAAAATTCAGTTTAATATGAATGTTAGACATTCAACGCTCTTTTTAGCGTGGAAAAAACTGTATCCACGTTTAGAACGACATGTAAGGTGCATAATGCAACAAAAAAGTCAAATCTGAATAAGTGAAATATTTTTATTGGTTCTTGACTTATTTTATAATAATATTTAATTTTTTAACTAATTTATTTTAAAATAAAAAAAGCTTTTCAAAATATTATGCTTTTATAGAATTGTCCATATTCATGTGGGTTTATTACATCGTAAATTCTCTGAATATAAATCTTCTCAATTTTTTAAAGAAATAAATGATATAAATTTAGAAGAGAAATAAATATATATTTTTTATTAAAATAATGATATAATAAATATATTTTCTTTTAGATTTAGAATAATAAATTATATTTATTTTTTTTAATTTTATTATCTCAATTTTCTAAAATGATCGAAGGGCTTTAAATCCAACCTCCAAAGAAATTTTGGAATCTAGTTCAATTTTGAAGGCAGACTTTGCAATACCCTTTTATTATTAATTTGAATTCACAAAGTAATTGATTGGTAAAAAAGTTATTATCATTTTTTCCTTTGATATTTGAAGAATCATCATTTTCCTCTTGATGTTTGAGAAAACATCAAAATATTCTTTATTATTAGAATTATTATCATTTTTCTCCTTAAAGTTTGAAGAGTCATCATTTTCTCCATTGATATATGAGGAAACATCAAAATATCCATTTTTTGATATTTTTTTAATTTAATAAAAAATAAAATTAAAAAAGAAAAAAAATTTCCTAAAAATTTTAAAAAATTAAAAAGGAAGAAATAAAGTTTGTATAAAATAATTAGATAATATGTCACACTTAATTATATTATATATTGACTATAATTTTAATAAAAAATAACAAAAAATTTCTTAACTTTTTTATTTTTCTAACCTTTTTTAACTTTTGTAAATTTTTTTGTTAAAATTTTTTAATTTTTTTCTTTTTTATTTCATTTTTTAATAGGGCTGTGGCTGTTGCTTCCTACTCTTAGAAGAAGCAGCGAGCAAGGCGCAGAGGAAGCAGCGAGCTGAAGTAATACAATTATTGTTCAATATATTTAGTGGAAAGAATTGAATGAAACTGATATTAGTGGAAAAAGTTGAAAAGTTATTTTCATCAGTGATTAGGACACAATAACATATGAAACTGACATGTTGATGATAGTAATAATAATGCTACCCAATGCCATGTTGACACAATAACTTTGTTTATTTATCTTTAATATAATAAAAAAAACTAAATTCATTTGATACTGTCTTCTATTCTAGCATCCAAAAAGAAAAATAGCTCCCATTTGACCAAATCAAGTAATTTACTGCATTGATTGTTGTTACACAATAAGAGGGATTTTCTTTAATAAAATAAATCTCAATTTACTTATGAAAAGAATACGCTCTCTGGTAAAAAGTATAAGATAAGATCAATTTTTTCTTTAATATATAGGTTAAATTTTTCCTCTACATTGTGTTCATTGCTTCTTCTTTCAGCTTGCCGTTTCCTCTACTCGTTGCTTCCTCTATGAGCAAGAAGCAGCAAGCACAACCCTATTAAAAAAATAAAATAAAAAAGAAAAAAATTAAAAAGTTTTAGCAAAAAAATTTACAAAAATTAAAAAAGTTGAAAAAATAAAAAAGTTAAGAAATTTTTTGTTATTTTTTATTGAAATTATA